>JANTCA010021966.1:12781-23612 GCA_024741275.1 Chironex yamaguchii
TCCTTCTCCAAGTACTCTGATATCTTCTTTCAGTATTACTTCCACTGCCCTGACTCCGATAACTTCTCACGAGGAGAGCTACCGTACTTTACGTTCAGGACGTCGAGTGCATTGATCTCCAACCCTTTGCACATATTTGTGACCTTTTATTATTTAATCGTTTATAAATTAACTTTGTTATTTTTATTATATCCTTACTTCCACTTGTATATACCGTTCACTCCACCCCTTGCTCTCTAGCGTAAGGCATCTGTAGTGTCACTATTCAAAATGTGCCAAGTAACATCTACTTGCGACATAAAACCTTTGACCCTACAAGTTTAATTGTCAAAAACAAAAATAGGTTTCCCAGGTTCGTTTCAAAAGATCGTGATGTTCTGCCTTGGATTTCTCCTGCGTCTTGTTTCTCCAATAAATGATTGGTGACTTTAATTCAATCATACTTAACTTAATAAAACCTGTTGTCACTTTAGCTATCTGATGAGATAATTGATTTAAACGCCAAATTCTGGTAGTATTTAATTGATACTAAGTCGCTTGTGGAGAAATAATTCAATTCGACACGGCAGAAATGTGACTGTTTAAACTCGGCCTAAATAACGTTAATAATGTTTTTTGTGTATCCAAATTTCTTACTTCTCTAAGGTAAGACAAGCAAAATAGGATTGTCATTTCGGGAAAACCAGCAAACAATTCAACTAACGAATAAACAAGGGGCTCCACAGAAATCTCGATGTGTAGACATGCAACGCATATATTTGGATTGGCGTTATGAAATCTGATTCTGAGAAGTTGGCGATTTTTGCAACGAAGGTTATTTTATCGTTTATACATGTTATCTGTAGGTGAAAATTTTTAGCCTACACGAACATCATCAAGACCCCTATTGTGGAAGAACCATGCTGCAGTTTACTCTTCCCCAGACAGTAACGCTCCCTATTAGGCCACTCTGACCATTGCGTTTCCTAAACCTGAAGAAGATTTTCCATGGTGTTGTCTTTTATCGATGTACACGCGTCGTCTTTGATGCTCAAATGCAATGTACAGTTCCGTCTACGGGCATTGACGTAAGCTTACCGTGTCCATTTGATATTGACGATTAATGTTACACATGCTAGCTTAAAATTGTGTTATCCAAATCTCCAAGAATTTAGATTATGATCAAGATGATATTAACTTTGGAGGTAAGGTGAAACCTTGGCAGAAACCCAGTATATTTGGGTGTACAAAGGTGACAAGACTAGAGTGTTTGCCCGAGAAAAGGTGGAAGCAAGGAAAGCAGAAAGATCCACGTAAACGCAAAATACCTTTCAATCTTTCTAAAAAAAAACAATTTATTTGGAAGGATAACAGTTGGAGCAAATATATATCATCCTCAATGTTAATCGCCTAATTGCACTTTACTTTGTCAATGGCAGTTTGCCAAAAAATTATGACTTTTAATGCTATTAAACTGGGAAAATTGAAAGTGCGCGAGAATCATTCGTCAATTTGCAATTTGTAGGAAGGGTTAGTTACAAAGCAATTTAGTAAATAATGATTGATAAAAATAGGGCGCGTAAAAAGTTTGATTCTTTCTGTATAATTCGATGATAAGAATCGCCAGATAATAACATCTAACATACCTCTAAACGCGTTTAAGAGTATGTATTTACTCATGTGATCATGGTTATTTCCAAGCATTTGTCATAAATATAATTATAGAGGTGTTTGAATTAATGACTCCTACCTCAAGTAAACCACTCTTTATTCTACTAGAAACAAGCAATCTTGTATTAATTTGTCAGTTTTTTATCTTTCTTGTGGCCGATAACCATGAGCAAGTATGTAAAATAATGTTAACGTTCTTCCTCACACCATTTGAGATACGGGGCTACACCTATCATCCTTTCTCTAGCAATTTGTTAAGACAGTCATACAGTGAAGATAAATGTTGCAATTAGGGACTTCCTCACCTATAGTAAGTGCTGAGTACTAAGCACGAGAGAAATAAAGGGAAATGGGACAGTCATTCGTACACTATGTTACACCCTTCTAATAAGGATCGATTTCTACCATTGTGAGGATTACATGATTCGTTTATTGAATATGGTTTTTAAGAATTTGAGATATGCATCTTTAAAGGACTGATTTTTGGAACAAGTGTCTTTTAAAATGAATTACATTACTGCAAAGTATACCAAGCTGTTTTCTATTTGCCTATGTTAAATATGAGATGTTAAATGTAAATGAATATCTATACAAGGCTCAGATGGATATGGCTACTTATAGCCAATCCAAATGGATACAGGTAAAAAATCCAGATCAATACATATAGCTGATCGAATTTACAGAGAATATAGATTCAGATGCTTATTGGAGGTAGATGCAAATGCGTACAGAGAGCAAATCCAGATAGGTATTGTCCCGTTTTGGTCCAGTATAAACAGATGGTATATCAGTATAAGAATATGTTAAGAATCCATGTTTGCGTATTATCATCTAAGCGACTTAAGACAGTCAGACATGACTTGTGAAAAAAGAGAATTTAAAACAGGAAGAACAAACTGTGAACTAATGTTAAATTTCAATGTATGTGATTACTTGATATGATTGGGCAGGAAGGTTATTAGTGTCAATGATGGTCTATTTCCTGTTCGTCTATCACCGCAAAATAAAATAATATTGACCTGATACAGGGTGTTCGTTCTTGGAATAAGCCTACTGTAAAATTTGAGAAAATCAAATGCACGGATCAAGTTCCAAAGCATCAGAGCATTATTTATTCGTTGGTAGTTCTCTTAGTTGTTAGTATAGCTTATATTATGTCAATCTCATAACAAGGTAATTAAGTTGCAGGCGTCGTTGTTTAATAAAAGAATCCACATTTCGAGATGAATTTAGTCAACAATATCGTAGTAAACCAAATTTTTTTGTTACGTGAGCAATCCTGATTTCGATTTTCGAATTTCGATCCCTACCTCATTATTTGACTGTGCGCTGATCATACCCTGTTACCGGGCTAGCTTACAGGTGGACAAGAGGCCGTTGTAAGTGCATATGACAAAATACGAACAATCAATTAAACGATTGGATTGAGGATCAGGTTTAAATGGTCAAGAGTCTTTCGACTATTTCCTGTGAGCTGTTTATCTCAGCGGGTCGGGCGTCAGATTTGAATCTCTAGTTGAAAGCGTGGATAGCGGATAATCATGACCTTGCCTTTATTTTTCACAGTATACCATGCCTAATATTATGTTTATGTAGTGAGAATTGCCGTACTTCCTAAAGATTCATTAAAACGTGAAATCAACCCCGTGAAGGGGAGATGTCAATCGCACTGTCATCCCAAGTGCCACTTGAATATTTAATTCAAGGCTTATATGGTGTATTAGGACTGCAAACATTTCAACGCTAGGCCTTTAATCCACTCTCAGTAATAGAATGCCGAAAGCTAAGTTTACCATAGATATCATCATAAAGATGCAACTTAATCATCCTTTTCAAGAGGAATACAATCCACCCGTGAATTTTTGATCTCCACGGCTTTAGCAATACAACAGAGTGTTAACTTGACATGCAAAATGAGTGAGATCTTCAAGGTGTAAAACTTTTGATCGGTCCGTTTTCTCCAAGACATCGTTTACACTAGAATGTATCCAAACGGATCTGTACCAAAACGAGCACAGACAGTCTTTCCGTTTACACTGCACCTGATGTTTCCGTACCGATATGGATCCGCTATCTGTAGTAATTTGGGATCGCTTTCTAAAGCGTACCAGTTTGGATCCGTTCCAGTTGAGGTCCAGTGTAAACGGCAGGTAAAAGAGCAGTAAAAGTTAAACTTTTGCAGCTTAATATTTGCTAATCTACTCATTGTGCTGTTGAGTGATGAACATCAATAGGGACTTGCTTGTCGAAAAATCGCGCACAGGTCATAATGGTGGTAAAGTTACATGTACTAGCCCCACGGCACTACGCTGTTGTGAACCTATTACATCATGACGTAATTGCCTGATACTAAACCAAGATGCGGTAATGTACTTTACGTACATGGCACAGTAATGTTCTATAAGCACATGGTGCACTGCTTAACTATACGTACATGGTACAGTAGTAGCTAGGCCATTGCAATATTTGTCTTTAGCTCTACCACGAGCACTCTCGTGCTCGGTAACTCTAAATCGTTTGTATTTGAAAGGATAACCGAACGTTGTTGCAGATTGTTGAGTAGATGTGGTTTACGCAGTCATCTCATGAATTTGAGAAATGAGGGTATCAACTAAGTAAAGGTTAACATCCTTAATGAGAGATACCTTTAAATCAAGTGCTGTGTTCAGTAGTTCAAGATTTGTAATTAAAAGACGTACCTATTTAACAAGTGCCAACTCCTTTTATAGACTAAGCACTGTTACTTATCAGCGTATTAATTGCTACATGTCAGTGCCTTCTGAATTTGTAATGGGACCTTTTAGAGTAGAGGCCAGTAGTCGCCTCTTAAAAACATAGATAAAGCTTCTTGATTGGCTACTTTAAAATGATGTAAATTTTCGATTGGCTATTATGAACATGGGCGTAACTGAGTTTAGTTTTGGAGAGGTGGTTAACCCTGACGACGAAAATGCAGTACGCGTTGACAAGGCAAATATGATACCCTACAGGTCAATTTAGAGATATTGATTCATAGAGCAAAGCAGCTATGGTTTCAAATCCCAATCAATGAAACTTTTAAATTGGAAAACTTTGCAAATTTTATTACTTGCATATACGCGTGGATAGGATGACTTTGTTTGATAGGAAAATGCATATGTTAATCTTTTAAATAAGAAAAGACTGCAGCTAATTCTATAGAGAAATGAGAATTTCCAGAGTCCATTCAAGTGGTTGATGAATTACACGCAAAAATACTATAAAATGGTAAGAGAAAAGTAGACTTGACAGGATTTCCTCACGGCCCAAGAACCTACCCCAACTCACCCCCCAGGTTTCCTATGTTGCATGCACTATCGGCATAAAGTAAAAGCAAAACCGTTTTTGTGTCCAGTTATTTTAGTATATGTACCTATGTAGAAAATAAAGCTTTCATGTTGCCATTTCGTCGGTTGTCTTAATACACCTATATGTAGGGAAAACGTGGTTTATAAAATATAGATGATAGTTGCCAATGACTTTAAATACACACTGCCTCGCTATTTTCTGTAAGGCTTTTAAAAGTAAGACGGACAAAATCCATAGCAAGAAATTTCAGCAACAGGCCTACAGAAGAAAAGTCATTCTCTTTCCATTCTCTTTATATTTACGTCCTTTTGAGGTAAAACTGAATGTTGTAGCCGAATTCAGGGGAGTTAACTATATCTGAAAAAAGGCATGGATTATTTGAATTTCAATAAGGTAACATGGCTTGGTTCAGCACGTGACAAAATCTAATAGAAACGTAAAGTTGATGCTATAATGATAATCTGATAACAGATTATTTTATCCAAATGTTTTCTCGCAATTTTGCCTTTTTCAAATATCCAATACCAATATTTCCTCCAGAGATATATCCATCCAAATCAATACCTTAAGAATCGTATCCCAAAGATATTCAAATTCTTACACATTAGCCAAAAATCGCTCATCTTGCGACTTGTGGGAGTATTTCCGTTTATAGAAGCAATGTCTGCTTATTTGCATGAGGACAAATTAATGGCAGAAAATAATTTACCAGGGATAGTAATCATGAACAGATATGATTACAATACTTCAATTAGTAATACCTTATCGATTAACTGAAATTCGAAGGTTAAGAGAAAGATTGTTCTTATGCCAGTTCTTTAAAAATTCTCATGCATATTCTCACGTATTTGACAATACTGCAAAGAATATTCCTCTCCCCATGCTAACAATTTCCCTTCATCTCTTATTCAACGCATGAACAAAAGTGTCACATATTGTGAGTTTAATTACAAGCTTTTAACTTTGATATGTATGCTATATCTCTAAAAAACAGTGTGTAAAGTTGTTCATCACTTACCAAAATCAGCATCGCAAAACGCCTCATGTAGTGGCTTTTCAACGCACCGACAGCCCTCTGACTCCGAAGTCAGTGCTAGTACAAATCGGTACAAAAATGTAATAAACAGGAGTTTCATTCCGTGGAATTACGAACCGTCGTGCTTCTCTCAGATCTGAAGCCTGAAGAACGAGAGTCTTGATGACTTGTGTCAGTAAAGGGTCACTTTTGAGCTAAACCTTTATTCACTTTGAAAGTAGACAGTATTGTGTACAAATAGAGAAAAATCCAATTAGTTGATGTAAGTTAAAATGGCCAAACATTCTTTGTTATCCAACCCTCCAACCTGTGACAAGCTATATGCAATAATCAGATAACCATTTATCCTAATACTAAACAGGTTATGTGACTAAATTGTAGCCAGTATGATAGATTACTCTCTCGATTGCTGGACAAGCTGTTTGTTGAACAAGTTTGAGAATATTCCCCTTTTAAAATGAAAATGATAGCTTACTTTTCGTTCCTCTTTTACCAGTTCTGATGACGTATTTTAAATGAGATATCTCGGGCACGATTTAACGATTGGTCGTCTTTAATATGCAAGGAAATCCTTTCTCCACACGAGTAAGATCGTGTTATAACTCGTTAAACAGTACAGGATAAATCGTGTATTATTCAGCTTTTCCTCTAGACAGAAAAACATCAATCCTTTGCCTGGCACGAATTGAGAACAGATATCCTCTAATAATGAACTTTGCCGATGTTGAGCAAACTCCTCAAGCACAAGACCACAATAAATTAGATGAAGACGCTCTTTCAAAGAGGGAACACTTCCTAAGCCTTACGCATGCTGTTTCGCGATACTTAAAACTGATCTGAAAATGAAAACGTTTGTCTTTTTGTAAATGTTTTTGCTAGGGTTAACGAATAATGTAACTGTACTTCCATTGGCGCCCATACGATAGGTCTCATGAATATCTAGACGCGGAGTAAAGTGTAAGGAAATCATAGCTTGTTATAACAGTGTATTTATATAGGGCTTGTCGACATTATTCGTTAATATTTTCTGACCACAAAGGGAGATATTTCCCGACTACCAGCAATACGTAGACACCAGACCAAGTGATTAAAATTCATTACTACGAAAGCAGTACGTCTGGCACTGTTTAAGGGTAAAAAACATCATTATTGAGCAAAAGCATAAACAAGAATCTTCAAAAGCGACAAAACTTTTTGAGAGGCAGCCAGGGTTTTTTGTTATTCATACCATGGTCATATTGATTCAAGTTTATAGGATTAAAAAGTCTCGCAAATATATAATTTTTTGTAGTTATGTCTAGGGTGGCGCCAAGATATTTAGGACGGAATTATATTTTGCCGATCACGGTGAAAGCCATGTTAAATCTAGTCAAGTTGATTTGAGTTAGAAAAGATTTAAGCTGAACAGTTTTTCGGTGCAACGTGGAACCTAACGTAACAGACAGGCAATATCATAAAATGAAAGATATCTTTGATGGCAAAACATTAAAAAAACGAGCAAAAAAAGGGACACAAAGTCATAACGAGATGGCTTTTTTGGTCAAGGTATTGTCGTGCATGTAATTCAGTTTACAATCCAATCTGATTTTTGGTTGGTTCCTTTCTGACCTTACAAAAGAATCAGCGAGTTAAAGGCTAAGAGAACCTTTCTACAGAATACTTCTTTGCTAAAATCCTACAGTATGGAATTTCAGAAAAGGCGCAGCTAAACTCTGGAGGCAATATAAATGGATCAACGTAAAGTACAGAATAACTGAAATAAAAATAAATTTGAAAAAAAATATCGTTGCATTAAAATACTTCTTGTCAGAAAGGAGGTTATTAAAATGGGAACTACCATTGGTAAGGCAGTGATACTTCCCTAAGGATATGATATGGTGTCTGCAATACAATTAAGTACAATGGAGTCGTAATTAGTCAGCCTACCATGCTGCCACGTTTTCAAATTATTTTGTTGTCTTTAGGAGTGAATTAAAGTTAATACAACACAAGAATATTGAACCAGGGTCTTCAGACTGCAAATCTGAGCAAAACTAGTCTCTACTGAGCTAACCAACTCCACAGAAATGCTTGAAATGTACTTATTTATTCACGTTTTGGAATTGACTGTCTGGTACTTGGGTTGCATGTTCACAAAAGGCATGATTTGTTCCTAAGCCAATATCAAGTCGTAGTTTGTTAAATATACACGTAAACTGTTTTGTCCGATATTATGCATTTCGGTAAAGTGATTAATGGCCACGCACTCTTACGTTAATGCAAATATTGCACTGGTGAGGTAGACAACAGAGATGAATTTGACTGATTTATTTATTCTTATCATTTTCTTATTGTTAACTATTTTTGACATATATACTACAGGCGGCGTGCTTATGAGCTCACAAATGAACCATTTACTACTTTTTGATAGTTTCGACAGTGCAACTAGTGAGAAGATTCCTTGTTAATTTCAAAAATAGAAAATATGCTGAGAGCTTGATGATGGGGGAAGGATCTCTCGTTACGTAGCTCAGAAAACGTTTACGAGTAAAAACATGATAAACTTCTTCGATGGCTTTAACTGAGTTAATTAAGATCAGGGTTTTATAGACCAGACATATTCATTTCACGACTCTAATTAACAAACTTACGTTTTATTTTTAACTGCTCCATTGTTTATATAGATTTTGATTTCTACAATATTTTTTGAGTCCTCTTTCTTTCCTTGGTTGCAAAGTTTGATTTGTAACCAGTTCTCATGTTTTGCCCATCTGTTTTATCGTATACAGAAAATGGTAAATGGCTCACCACAAAATTTTTACTGCTTTAATGAGGTGGAGAAGGCTAATTCAGCTGAAGGAAAACATGTTTTAAACTGGAGTCTATCTACAAAGGTAAGCACAACGCTCTTATTCATATTTGTGGCAGTTTGGTCATGCGACTGACAAGTCAAATTGAAATAATTATCAGCCCTATTTACTTGTGTATGATTTAGGTATTTCTCACAATTTATACATGATATTTTCATATGTTAAATATCACAAATTGCATGTTTGGTGCAAACTTTCAATAGCCATTTTCTAACAATCCTAACTCAAATTTATTACTCCGAGAACAATAGCATTCAAGCTACAACAATGTATGTTTTATATCCTATGACTTAGCTCTGAAGAATCTCGGTCCGAAAAAAACCCTTCATGATAGAAACAGTGTAGGAAGTTGAAACAGTGAGCAAATGTTATTGCTGTACTAGATTGACCATGCTTTTTCAAAAACGCATGGAGGGTAAGTAGCTCTAATCTTGAAGAGGGACTTGTCATTTAGTTGCAATCTGCACAAGATAACTAAAAGCACCCCATCGATAATACAATACTTACCATTGGGCTGTGTAAGGAAAGTACGTTAATTCATGTTAAAATCAATTTATTTTACTCCTTCATCCATAATTACGTTTAAAATTTGTCAAAATTAGAAATGGTACTCAAAGCACGAAATTTAGGTGATATCCAAAGTAAAGACACCTACGCTTTATCGTATCCTTTCTTATAAACTTTTAGGACCGATAACGTATGGTTAAAAGACACCATGACCTTGTCATATGCTGACGTGACTAATTATCGGAGGTTAAACTTATCACTCAACCTGATATAGCATCGGTTTGCACTTCCTTGAAGTCTTTTTATATATATATCAGTTGCTGTCTACATCACAGTTAGATGCTGTGATTACTGTCTTAAGGCCAAAACACTCCCCTGACATTAGTACCTCATATTTTTAATCTGAGAAGAGAGTCTGATCTGGTTATCGCAACCTCAACAAAGCTGAGGTCACGATTCCACTGAGCTTTTATCTTTGTTTGTGAGAGTCCGAACCCTCCATGATTGATAAACTTACCATTAAGATTAAGTTTTATATGAAGTTCAGATAACGACTTCAAGTGAGCTATCCCCCGTACTTTAAACGAAATCCAATTTTAAATTGAAATAATTTTAGTATGTAATCTTATTGAGGGGTCAACCTTATTGTTTCGCCTTAAATCAGAACTGTTCTTATACGCGCGCAGTTTTTCGTCTTCCCACAATAAACGAGAAGTTTGACATATTTTCATTTGAGATGATGTTTTAATCCTACTATGATATTTGTCAAGCCTTTAGTAGATCGCTGCTTATGAGATATCAAGGACTTACGATATACAAATGATGTGCTTAAGAGCCTTTTCATTGTTCAATCATCTTAAGATCTTAAAGTTAAGAATTGATGTTGGTATGAAATGACTAACTGTCAACAGAACCAATGCAAGGAACAGTATTATCACGATATACATACCAATATATTACTTGAAAATGACGTCCATCGTCACGCCTCATGCTATGACTAGTATCTATTATCATGGGTGTGGCAATTGACGGCAAATTCTGCATCTTCACATCCAGATGATGATATTTTCTACGTAAAATACTTTTCTATATCTGTCTAGTAGTTAAAGCAGTAACAATATTAGCGGCAGGAGTAGTAGCAGCAGCAGTAGTAATAGTAACAGTAGTAGTAGTAGTAGCGGTAGTAGTAGTAGTAGCAGCAGTAGTAGTAGTAGTAGTAGCAGTAGTAGTAGCAGTAGTAGTAGTAGCAGCAGTAGTAGTAGTAGCAGCAGTAGTAGTAGTAGCAGCAGTAGTAGTAGTAGTAGCAGCAGCAGTAGTAGTAGTAGTAGCAGCAGTAGTAGTAGTAGTAGTAGAAGTAGCAGTAGTAGTAGTAGCAGCAGCAGTAGTAGTAGCAGTAGTAGTAGTAGCAGCAGTAGTAGTAGCAGTAGTAGTAGTAGCAGCAGCAGTAGTAGCAGCAGCAGCA
>JANTCA010021977.1:0-23608 GCA_024741275.1 Chironex yamaguchii
GTTCAGTGAATAAAAATTCCTGAACGGATTATCATCCTCAAGAAAGGAAGTACCATAGGCACGTCATTTCTGACATCGTGAAAGGGTTCTTTAATGAAGATCCATGTATATTGTGCAAGAGCTCCTTACAGGAAACAAACTTTGTACCCCCAAAAATATAAAGAAATCTTTGAAAAAAAAAAGGTATTCAGTGTATACCTTGAATACCCCTCAGCGCCGCCCTTGACTTGACCTGTAGCACAAATTTTGCAGCATTGATATCCAGTTTAACTAATCAAAAGTTTATGCAGTCATGGTGATATACTCTAAAGTATTTCATGATGAAATATAGCAATTATATTTGTGTATGATTAGCCAAAGATATCCCAATTATGACACCAAGCACACAAAAGTACAATAACTGGAACCAGTGACAGTGTGGACAAACCTTTAAAACTGGAATTTCTTAAAGAAACAACTCAGCTGCAACTAACTAATAGCTTTCCTATACTCTGCACAGTTGCCTTGACACTGGCAAACAAAGTTCACCGGTAAACAAAGTTATCTGGCAAAGGTTTTAATTAGTAAATGTTCCATTCTTGTGTAATCAACTTGAAGATAATGCAAAGGGTGTTGTAGACCCCCTCAACATAAAAAATTTATGGTAATGAACCAATTAAAAATTTTGTCACCCTAGAGGCAAGCTGACAAAGATAGAGCACTTTGCCATTTCAGACACATTTTATTGTATTTCCATTGCCATAATGTCCAAATAAGTAAACTAATGGATGTATACCACTCCAGATCCTCTATCACCCCCAACTTATCAGAAAAATAAACAATTTTTTAACCATGAACTGAAAATAATGCACTTTTCTAGACAAAATTAGAATGTTATGTGCATTGCTACAATAACCATATGTCGTAAAAAGATGTCTATTTATGTGTTTTTGTATATATAAACAATATTATATACCTAATATATTTAGGTATATATACATATCATAAAGTTATTGTTGTCAGAGACATCCATTGATGATTCATGAAGTGAATACTTATTGCTTACAGAAAGGGACTCAAATTACAGTAAAGTGCATATGCATAAATATATTCATGTTGATAAAGTTGAATACAATCAAACTATGTATCATCCAATGCTTGTACCCAAAAAGTAGCGTTGAGTGACTGGTTATTTTTGCTATTTGTTTTCTCAGATAAGATCATGTCCTTGAAATTTTGAAAACCCAATGCACTCGACTGACAGTTAATAGATCTTAACTTGTTTCAGTTTTTTGGGTTTGTTAACTAATTCAAACAAACAGACTGTGAGATTAAATTAGAGGAATGATTAGCTTGCATCCAAAAGGGCATACAATACTCTCTTTTCAGGCAGATAAAGCATAGGTTTTTCCACGCAAATTCCCTTGACATTTACTCAGAAGTAGCACTTGCAATGACAGATCCAAAACAGAACTGGAAATGAGCACTTTATAAACGTTGGTACATCATGCAGACTATGTATAAGTAAACAACATTACACATACCCTAGGTCAAGCTTACTAAATAAAATATATATCCTTGCAACCTTGGAGCATATGATTCCACTGGGTGACATATTTTCGTAGCTACATTGCAGGTGTTAAAGCTCAAAACCATGGCATGCGTGTTGTGAAGGTATATACCAATGGAGTAAGCCAACAAGAAGAATCCTTCATGAGATAAAGGAAAGCACAGCATTTTTTGGTAGATGGCTTAAAAAGCCACAAGGAGCAGTAATGGGCTGGAGAATTCCTAAGGGTTAGACGTGATTCGCAGATGAATTGTTATCTTCATCAAATGGGAAGTACAGTTTCAAAATTTTTCTACTTTATATTTATATCATAGCGCCATGACACTACAACGTTGCGGGTCAGACGTGATTTTGACAGAACAAAGTAACAGGTTGATAAAAATGGATGAGTCCTTTCATTTAATACTTCTCAAGGTGGCATATTGCTATATTCTGAGCAAGTGTAGAAAACGAAACCCACTTATCATAACAAACTCAAATATTTTATCTGTAAGATTCCTTGCGTAAGAGCACTGCTATCCACTAATTCGCTCTATTTCAAGCGCTTACAACTAACTGTCTGTCACGTGTACTCTGATAACAAGGGCTTGCACTATATAACTATTAACCTAAACAGCACGAGAGAACGCAAAAACACAGCTATGAAGTTCCTAAAAAATGTACCAAATGAACATGACGTCGAGTTTTCCAAAAAGATCGGATTGCCCCAAAATGGCAGTCTACACTGATAATAAAATCAAATGTAATGGGTTAGTCACTGCTCGGTTTGCATTCTCGAGACGTAATGATCTTTTAGCGAAACAATGACCAGCAGACATATTAAGTAAGGTATGATTACTAGCTTATATTATAAAATCTTATAAAAAGCTCATACTGAATTTGAAAGCGTTAAAGCACTTCAGTATTTGGTGATAATGTATCATTTGAAAGGTTATGTGAGTTAATCAACACAAACTATAAACAATACTATTGTATAGCCGTGCTAATCTCGGCCGCTATTAATTATGGGTTTCACAACCATGCATGATTTACAGTGGGACTTTCATGTTAAACAACTTCAAAGTAAAACCTCACATGCATCCGACGGAGATCGTGACCGGAGAATAAGAGACTGTGTCAGTGTGGTTTCGTCTTGGCTAGAGAAAGCTGCAGTGGCCAACAAGCAGGCGTGAAAATATGTTTATCCTACTTAAAATAGCAGTTTCAAGAGATTTCAGTTGTTCCAGCAGCAAAAGAGCAGTAATTGTCCTTAATAGCTAACATAGAGAATAAGACCAATCGCGCTTCATTCATCGACAATAGATTTATAAACAACCTTACCTCTCTGTCTCTGTTTTATCGTAAATGTTTTCTAACGACGCACCTCCATTCTGTTCAGGTTTAAGACTTTTACCATTGTTTATGCAATTTTCTGTTGTCGACTTAAGCGGGGGCGATTCTTCTCGATCAATTTCATAATAAAATGTGCTGCTTGCATTAGGCTCCAAAGAACGATTTTCATCACGTTCCAAGCTTGATGTTGTGAAACGTTCATCTATAATATCAATACATCTTTGAATATTAACACTATCATATCGTACGCTTTCTCTTGGGCTGTCGTAATACATCTCTTTGACCCCAGAGGCCGACAGAGTCTTATCATTTGTTGAAATGCTTGTTTCATTACTATGCTTTGTACCATCTGGTAAATCTTGAGGTTTTGCCAAACCATTTTGACAACAGCTACAAACAACGTCAGGTAACGATTGCTCGTTACCCCTCTGGTCTTTACAATTACATTTACTTGTTTGTTGATATTCGACGCCCTTACTTGGCTCCCATGAAAACGTAACTCCATTTAAAGTAATATCCATCTTGTTTTCATCAACATGGTCTTTTGCTAGCCGTTCATTAACACTTACGCCTTGTTCCTTCGTAATAAACAATGTATTGCTCTCAGATTTCACTGCGCATTGCAAAGTACTCTCGATTTCAGTCACAGATGAAAGTAACGTCAAATCCTTGTTGTTAGTATTTGTCTCATCTTCGTCTCTTACAACAGAGCAGTCACGACTTTCAACTGTGCTTATATCTCCAGTATCGCTGGTACTTAATATACAACTGTCGTCAGAAACATAATTTGCAACAAGCGTTTCTGTGATAACGGCTGACACTGAGATATTTTGATTACTAGACAAGGCTGAATTCTTGTCTGTGTCTAAATTCTCGTCGAAACATAATGAATCCTGTTTGTCTGACTGCGTCAAAGTAAGCTTCCCCTCATCCGAACTGTCTTTATGATGTAAATCTGTTAAAGTGCAGACAGCAGATAACGAGTCCTTGCTGAACACGTGAGGTTTAGATTCACATAACTTGCTTTCCTCTAAAGATGCAGCAATGTCCATAAATGAGTCGAATAGTTCATCGCCACTAAGGGAAATTTCACTAACTGGCCTGTTGCTACTGGATTCGACGGCCATTCTCTTGATGGTCGTTAATAGTTTAAAATAACCGGGGTGACCACAACTGTCTAGTTTCCTGTTTATCATAAGAGCCCCATATACATCTTATCCCAAGATAAACAATTCTTAAGAAAACCAAATCTGGCTTTCAATCCAGTCTTGAATTACATGGGACCAAACATACCATAACATCATGGAAGCAAGGAAAACGGAACCAAATTTATGTGACGTCAAGCCTTTTCAATGACAAGGTTGTGTGTGTGTGTAATACCAAATACAAACAAGGGCAAAGTTCACTTCCGGGAAAGAAAGACTTGTGGCCAGAGGCGTCGTGGGCTTCATGATTTATGGATGACCAGGGGCAAGATTTCCGACAAACCATTTGGACTCACTTTTGAGAATAGAGGTACTTGGAAGTGGCATGTACTATATAATATAAGATGCAACGGAGTGGAGCAAAACAATTTTAGATTAAATTGAATCAGTGCTTTAACTATACATACGCCATTCACTATGAAAATATCAATACGCCACATACAGTCTCTCCTAACATAATAAAATGAAAGCCCTTAAAAGTGATTTTAGAATGACTACTTTACATTGTTAACATTTTTGAACAATATTTTTGTGGCCTTGAAAATTGGCGACATTGCGCTAAAAACATACTTTAAAGCTTTTTTTGGTCTGAGACTCTTCAGAGTACGAATCGTCAAAGAGGAAAGCATATGTATATGACAACCTATTTATACGAAATATCTATCAAAACTAGCCAAAAATAAACAAGAAAGTAAACAAAGAAAGAGAAAATGAAGAAACAATACATTATTGGAAGTGTCCAAGTGAAAAAACAAACTCTTTCTGCCTACAGAGTACTGTTTTTCTTGTTTTAATGTAGACAGACTCCAATACACTTAGATAAAAGGATTATCTAGCTGTGCCAATTATCCAAAAATTCTCGTCCCTATACATTTTGGAGATAAAAACCCGCTGGAAGGAGTATTTCAGTATACTGTTGAATACAGAAAATAAAAGAGAAAAATTGCCCGAGGTAGAAGGAGTTGAAGAACCAGAAATTGGTGTCACCAGAAAAGAAGTAAAAGATGCATTAAAGAAGATGAAGAACGGAAAAGTGGCAGGATGCTCTGGGATTACAGTAGATCTGATAAAAAAGCTTGAGGAGGATGGTGTGTACATGGTGCACAGAATTATGTCAAAAATCTGGAAAGAAGAACAGATACGTAAGGAAAGGGAGGAAAGTGAAATTGTACCAATCTACAAGCAGAAACGTGACCCGCTGCATTGCTCAAACTATAGAGGTATAAAACTCTTGGAACACCTGATGAAACTCTTTGAGAGGATTGTAGACCAAAAACAACGGAAAGGGTGCCTATCGATCATACGCAATTTGGGTTTGTACTTTGAAGGAGTACAACAGATGCCATTTTCATTGTGACACAACTACAAGAGAAACACCAAGAAAAGGGAAAAGACCTCTACTTTACTTTTGTAGACCTTGAGAAAGCTTATGATAGAATACCAAGAGAACTGGTGCTTGAGAAAGAAGAATGTCTCAGAAAAGTTGGCGAGGATAGTGAAGGCGACTTGCCATCAGGCAAGAACAGCAGTACGAACACCATACGGGCATACAGAAATGTTCCCAATAGACGTAAGTCTCCAGCAGGGCTCAGCACTAAGTCCATTTCTCTTTGTGACAATGCTGGATGTGATCAGCGAAGAAGTCAGAGAAGGACTGCCTCTAGAGCTCCTGTTTGCTGATGACCTGGTCATCACGTCTGACAGTGAGGAGAAGCTAAAGGACAAGTGGCTAAAGTGGCAAAGAGGGATAGAGACAAACGGATTCAAGGTAAACACGGAAAAGACAGAAGTGATGGTTAGCAGCAGGAGAGGCACACAGGCAAATATCAAGGACAAAAACAATGCAGAGTTGAACCAAGTAGATAAGTTTAAGTACTTAAGAGTCAACCATCAGCGAAGACGGAGGATCGGAGATGGCGATGAGAGCTCGGGTTTCGGCAGCTTGGAATAAGTGGAGAGAGTGTAATGGAGTTCTGTGTGATAAAAAGATTCCGGGGAAGCTGAAAGTGAAAGTCTACACCGCGATTATAAGACCATTGCTCCTGTATGGAACGGAAACCTGGACAACTAGAAAGACAGAGGAAAGACTTTTAGAGACAACAGAGATGCGGATGCTACGGAGAATTCGGGCGATGGACCCCCGATCAGGGACATCCGACTAGGAAGAAGAAGAAACATTTTGGCGCAAATGTTGGCCTATGGCAGAGTCGCATGTTTTGGCAGTCATTTTCCCAACAATTTCTGAAGTTCATAATACTCATGTTTAGGTAATTAAAAAGCAGTTTGACCATCGTAAAGGTTTATCGTTCTCAGATGTTAGCAAAGGGCAGGATATGATAAATATTGATGTTTTGGTTGGATCGAATTTTCTTTGGAACTTTCAATGTAATGGTGGTATTAGAGGGGACCCAAATGAACCAGTTGCAGTAAAAACAAAGCTGGGATGGGTAGTTTCTGGACTATTGAAGGTCACGTCACTTTGATCTTCTGTTGAAAATGTCAGTGTGAACTTTATTGTTGAAGGTGAGAGCTTGCACAGAGATATGAATAAGCTTTGGGACTTAGAAACAGTGGGAGTCAGAGAATGTGACACTATTTACACTGAGGTCATTGATGGCATCAGCTACAATGGAAAAAGATATTCAGTTGGACTTCCGTTGAAGGTGAGACATGAACAGCTTCCTTCCAATTATGAAAATAGCTTCTCTAGATTGAAAGGTCAAATAAATATATTGAAAGGACAGCAAAAACTCTCAGAATAGTGTAACAAAATCATCAAAGAACAAGAAGAAACGAAATTGTAGAAAAGGTTATGGAACTAGAGAACATTGAAAAGGTGTATTATTTGCCGCATCAGACTGTACTTCGAGAAAAGGCAGAAACAATAAAGGTTAGAATGGTCGTTGATGCTTCTAGCAAAGGAACAGAAGGGGTACAAGCCTGATTGATTGTTTACATGTCGGGCCACCTATGACCTTGTTATTTGATATATTGATCCGTTTCGGGGAAAATGGCATTGATTTGGTGGGGGACATTGAAAAAGCATTTTTAAACATTAAGATTAATAGAATAGACGGAGATTGTTTGAGGTTTTTGTGGGTGGAAGATGTGAATGGTAAGGATTTTGATGTAGTAGTGTATAGGCTTAATAGAGTTGTTTTCGGTGTAAATTCCTCGCCATTTCTGTTCAATGCAGTGATAAGATATCATCTGGCTAAATTCTAAGATATAGATCTTAAATTTGTTGCTAAAATGCAAAAAAACCTTCTTTGTAAACGATTTGTGCTTGTCCGTACAAACAGTTTAAGAGGCCAAGGACATGCATAAGAAAGCCAACACAAGAATGGAGCAAGCCGGCTTCAATGGAAGACCAACAACCTGGGAGTGAAACAGCCTCTTGTTGAACATAACAACAGAGGTGATAAAGTCATTGAAGGAGAAACGTATGCTGAACAAGCACTGAATGTTAGCCAGAGGTCAGATGGCAAGTGGAAGGTTTTGGGCATCGTTTAGGGTGAAGACAAAAGGCAAGTTTGAGCTAGAAGGGAGCTAGAATGGAGTGGTTTGGGCTCAGATGTCCTCAAAAAAGATTATTCTTAAGTTCCCTAGCTAAGTTATTTGACCCCTTGAGCCTGGTGAGCCGAGTAGTGGTAGTTGGGAAAGTATGTTTTCAGCAACTTTGCATAGAGGGGCTGGGCTGGGACGATAAACTCCCTGCATGTATATAAGAGATGGAAGCTGTTCGTTGATGATTTAAAGGAAGTAAAGGAGATTTCAGTTCCAAGATGTATACATAAAGAGAATGGAGATAATGTCAAGTATTCATTGCATGGCTTTGCAGATGCTAGCACCAAGGCCTATTGTGCTGTCATATACTTACTTTGCGAGGGTACAGAAATTAGTTACAGTAGAATTAACTGCTTTAAAACTAGAGTCCCCCTGATAAAAAATTGACCGTTCCAGGCCTGGAAATGGTGTCTGCCAGGTTTTTGTCCACCCTTATAGATACTGTAGTAAATGCATTAAGTGCACAGATAGACGTACAAGAGGTTAGGTTATGGCTCAACAGCAAAACTACCTTATGTTGGATTCAAAATGCTGGCAACTGGAAACAGTTTGTTCAGCATAGAGTGAATGAAATTCTTAGAATTGCTTGAAAAGGTTCCTGGAGTCATTGCTCTGGAAAGGACAAACCAGCAGATCTTGGGAGCAGGGAAGTGGTGGCTAGTATACTAGTAAACAATACCAGTTGGTGGGAAAGACCTTAGTGGCTTGTGATGGGCAGAGACAACTGGCCTAAGAGTTAATTATTAGAGGAAACCTCTGAATTAATTGGTGAGTAAAAGAAATCCCAAGAACTCATTGTAATTAGTGTAGTGACTGAGAAAGGAAGGATTGGTGAAATCATCGGTGTAAGAAGACATAGCTCTATTGGAAAACTGCTAAGGGTGACATCATCGGTTTTAAGATTTGTAAAAAATATTAAAAATACGAAGGACGTTAGGCTGCAGAATTCCTGCCTAGAAACGAAAGCAAAGTTCCCTATCTTGTTACCTACAGAACATAGATTCACAGGATCAATAATCCAAGAGTGTCATAAGAGAGTTGTCCATTTGAGACTTAGATCAACCTTGGCAGAATCAAGATCTAAATACTGGGTACCGAGATGAAGGCTAACTTTAAGAGTGTTATGAAAAAGTGCCTAGCTTGTCAATATTTCGATGGAAAATCGTATGATAATCCTAAGTCAACCCAGATTCCTGATTTTAGAGTCCAAAAGTCATCCCCATTTAGCAAAGTGGGCATAGATTTTGCAGTACCGTTGTTTGTTAAAGGAAGGAACGACCACAAATGGAAAGATTGTAAAGTGTATATTGCATTATATACATGTTGCACAACTAGAGCAATCCATTTAGAATTGGTGGAAGACTTGTCATTTGATACCTTCATTAGATCGTTCCGCAGGTTTACTGCAAGGAGAGGGATTCTTTGGTGATCACAGGCAATACAAAGACCTTTAAAGCAGAGGCTAAGTTTCCTGACCGAATAAGTCAAGACTATGAATTTCATAATGCGATGGGAGGGAAGGGTATAAAATGGAGGTTCGACTTGGAAAGGACACCTTGGTGCGGTGGATTTTTTAAAAGAATGGTCGGCACTGTCAAAAGATGTTTGTGTAAAATTATTCGAAATGCCAAGTTATCACACGACCAGTTGAACACATTGCTCGTTGAAACAGAGGGAACCTTGAATGATAGAAATCTGACTTATAAATACGATGAGCTTGGCTCAGAACCCTTAACCCAATCACACTTGTTGAGTGGTCAGAGAATGAAGCGATTGCCAGGTCGTGGTAGTACAGTTGAAGGTAATGTTGCTGTAGGTCTTTCTAGGAGGCACAGATACTTAATTCAAAAATTAGATCATTTTTGGAAATGCTGGAAGGCAGAGTATGTGACAGATCTGAGAGAATACCACCGAAGTGTGATGCAAAGTGCAAAGGTGGTTAAATAATGACATTGTTTTAGTACGAGTAGATAACATGAAGAGATTACAGTGGAAAGTTGGACTCGAGAGGTTGAATTTTGGTTAGGATGGAATAGTAAGAGGGGCAGAAGTTCGGGTAATGGCTCAAAATAAACCTAGTATCTTAAGCAGACCAGTTCATAAGTCATATCCTATAGAAGTAAATGAAGGAGGAAAGCCCATAGAAAAGAAGCGTCATGCTAAGGGGCGAGTTAGAGATGGAAGAATGGTTGATGAAATGGGAGAGGAGCAAGAGAAAAGACGAGAGGATAAGCACAGATCATGGCGTGCTACAGCAATCTATGCGTGCTGGCACAACCGCATGTGCTTGACTCCAAGGAGTCAAGGAAGGGAGATGTGTCAGGAAGTCTCCTCACACTCACAGGGAGAAACCTCATCTTAAAAACTTTACCATTGATGACAGTCACGTTTTTCCCCAGTAAAACATCTCAGTTGCATTTGTAAAATCTACCTAACTTGGTGTTATGTTGGAGGACACCTAGCGAGATATTCTGATCCTATAAATGTACGGGCGTTTTCAGGAAAAAGGAGCAAGATTTGGAAGACGGAAGGTCATGTAAATAAGAAAGATTGCAATATCTTACTGCTTCATAGAAGTGTTTTGTTCTTTTTCTTGTCTACAATTGACACGAACAGATAGGAGGAATTTACTTTATGTCCTCATAAATATGTCTACTATTTTTAGTGGTCAAGTTTTGGGAATCTCTTTTCAGCATTCAATAGCATCCAGAACCTAAGCCGACTTTGTCGGTTTTGGATTGTAGCATATTTTTTACTAGCTTGAGCTTCAAATATGTTTGCTAGCACTTTGTAGAACCAATTTTGTGTAGCTAGTATTCTGTACAGTAATATATAAATAAGTTTGGATAGGTTGCATGAGGGAAGATTTTCTTCAATGACTTTGGAGCCGCGAGGAAGCTCTCTGGCCCAAGCCTGCTCAATTTAGTTTCAGATCATAAAAATTCCACTGCATCCGATTTACCAATTTACACTTCTACAATACTACATTACTACGTACAATATAGATTAGGCAAAGTTACGAAATAATAACATATATATTGAATTGTATGAAGGGAATTTCTTAAGGAGGAACTCTCTCAGTAGCTAAGCTAATCGAGGAGAGAGCGCCCCATGTTTCAAGATCGAATATGAGTTATCTCTAAATAGATTTTCTATTTACGCTTTGGTAAAGGCAATGGGTGGCTAGTAATCTTTTGCGGCAAATAGACTCAAAAAAGGTAAGGTATTTACTCCAAAGGAGAACACTTTGAGTTTTCGATGGAAAATTTTTTGGAGGGAGATATTTTAACATCTATGGGTATGTCATTCCAGCACTGTGCTCCATTGTAATTCATGTAGTTTGAGGGTTTGGTTAGTACGTGCTCCTTGAGACCAAAATACGTTTGATTAAACAAACAGTACTCAAGCTTGAGGTTTTCTACACCAAGGCTTTGGTTTTACTTTGCCACACTTGAAATGCATCATCTGATAAGTCCATCGAAGGTCTCTGGATGAAGCAATTCAAAATCTGAAAGAATGCGCTTGTGTTTACAAAAAACTCCTCACAACCATTGTGTCAACTGCAACATGAAAAGTTTCCTAATTACTGCTGCACTGCACTAATATGAGTGGCATTAGTGAAAAACTTTCTTCTGGCATCCTCTTCCATTTTCGTTACTTTTTACCAGGAAAATCTTGCTCCTCTTCTCCACACACAATTGTTTTGCTAATTCCCTGCACTGTGTCACTCAGGCGAACAGCCATGAGAAGGTCAATTCTTTCCGACTGCAAATAAGATTACGCTGGATCTGTAATTAACAAAATTTGGCGCATAACATACGCCCACTGTGTAGTCAATCTAAAACGAAGTAAATTTGTTTGCGAAACCAACGGCATCAGTCACAGTCTGCTTTTGAATTCCCGACTAGCAATCTTTCTGAGTGTCAATCGAATAATTTGCTATCATTTACAGATACGATTTCCCTAAAGGTTTTTGATGTGACCAATATCTTGTCATTGAGTACCCTTTGGGGTATGCACACTGGCGTATTGGCTAATTTATATTTCTCTTTTACTCGTACACAACTTCGTTTTGGTGACTGAAAAAAGAAGCTGTTCAGTTCTGTAGGACTCCAAACATTAATTTTGCCCTGATAACGTCGGAGGTTCAGCCTAAATTATACCACACATTGAATGAAACCAATAGCTGTCTATAATCGATGTTCTGAGGGTCTAACTTTTGCCTGTCATAAACTTTGTTCAGAATTCTGCTCTTAAAGTTTTCCTCTTCTTCCTCAATTTGTCTATTTCCATTTCTGCATCCAATATATCTCGCCCGGTGGATCATATGTGAGGAAGTCTCAGCCCCTCTGATTCCTTTTGTAATACAACGACGAAATACAACAAGCACTAACAGACAAGCCTTTGCAGGTTTGCTCATTACAAATTTTTTCTTGAATTATTTCATCTAACTTCAACAAGCAACATACAAGACTGAATTACTTTACACGTGCAAGGAGTTTTATATTTGGCGTTTTAATGCAGAAATTATCTTATATCTCAAGCTTCTTATCACCTTGCTTTACTGAGGCAATTTCTAATGCGTGAAATTTCACAATGCATTAATTCTTAACATAATTTTTCTGAATGTTATAATCACTTTTGTACCCACGCATCGTTACTCATTACACAAAGGATTTCTCAACAAATACGAAGCCTGGAAAGATTTTTTAACATTTTATTTCTCTAGTGCATCGCTAGAGCTTGTGGGCGTTTAGAAGCACACGTTGCCACCGGAAAACGTTATGTTGTGGAACTTTAATGTGTGAAATAGCAAAACTACGGCACACAAAAAAAACAAAGTTAAATTGGGCTTTATTACTTAGTGTCAAGGAAGGCAGATTTAGGTAAACAAGTTCATCAATTGCTGTTTACAAATAACATACGGGACGTTAACAACATTCAGAAAGAACATATCTTCTCATCACCATTTTCATACTTCGAGTGACCTTTTCCCTTACGACAACAATATCATGAGCTGGGTTAAATCTAGGTAGCTGTCGCGAAAACAGGTGCATTATTAACTGAGGTTTCAAGGTCATGAGGCATTTTTGTCAAAACGGTAGTCAAAATGATTGTGGAACAGAAGACATCAATATTGCATAATAAAGCCATTCGTGGTAAATGAAAACAAGGCAGAGATCAAGAGAGTACGGTAAAAGTGTGAGAATGTATTGAACTTGTGAAACGTTGGAATCAGCACTCACACTTTGCTGTTTTTATCAAAGAAGTCAGTGCAAACTTGCATTATCGTAGCTTCTGATATCATCTCAGTTTTTGCCTTTCATGAAACAAAATATATCCACGGTATATTAATCAACTGTTACGACTTGCTTTCACTTTGACTGAAATGTCGCGACATGTAGCAACTCCGGTCAATTATTAAGCTTATGTAGTGAAGAAATCAGCAAATCGTGACCTTTTAAATTCACCTCTGAAAAACAACGTCCCAGCCGCTCAGTTGTCAGAGCATCTACCCGATAAGTAGAAGGTCGCGGATTCACCCCACCCCACCCCCCGCCCTGGACGTTTGATTTGTCTTTCCGAAAAACAACAATTTAACTTTCATTTCAATACGAGTCGGACGGTCATATCTTCAGGGTCACGAAGTAGTCACATTGGTGACCCCGACTTCACTTCTTCCGTTTCTACAAATCTCACCTGTATAGGTTCCTGATACGGACCAGACAGATTGCCTAAAGATGCGGAATACGTTTATAAATCTGCGTATGTCACTCTCTAGATAACTGCGTAAGTAAATAGTAAAGACAGACAAACAGCAGAGACAGATCTTGTCACAGACAGAGAGTGAACCAACGATTGTTCTTCAACCCAAATGCTTTATACCAGGCATGTCAAAGTCAGGAACTTCTGAGGGGCATATGGCCATATTGGGACCGCACACACTTTAGTTATAGTATACTTCTCCTTCAACGTAAAAAATTGCATGGGTTTGTCGCATTTGAGAATTGTGATTAAGTAATGCAGTAGAAGATTAATATATAAAAATACACAGCAACATGGATTAGGATGAAACAAAATGATTTCTACGGTGAATCATAATAACTCAAAAGCAACATTCATTGACAAGCGTTCAATTTTCACCGTTTTGTCCTGACGTCCTGACATCTCTTCCTGCGGACAAATTTTTCTATCTCTGACCGAAATGTCTGCACGGTTCAAAATTTGTTCAGATTTGACAAGTGTAGGTCTGTCAGTCTTGGTCTCTGAGATGTTGTGGTTGATTTCATGAAGGAAAATAACTACTCATACCTAATTAGAAGCAAGCATTGCAATAATCTTCGAGGCGAATTTTCTGAATTTTTCAAACCTCCAAGAAAAATAAAAAATAAATCAAGTTTCCCGACTTCAAACTGCGTTGCTATAGTGAAAAATCGGATTGTAATTCCAGTAGTTCCTTTTTTGCCTTAGCAACATTAAAGGTAAATCGTGCTAGGAATAATGCAAACTAGTTCTCATAAGATAAGAAATCACCAAACCTTGACTGAAACCTTTCTAATAGTAGTTCCAGGTGACTTGTCAAAGCTAAATACAGCCTCATTTTAGCTCTTTACAAATAGGAAAATGAGCTAAATTTCATTTGAAAACTGTGCTCTCTCTATAGGCTTGATCTCCAAATTAAGCACTCAATGTCATCATACCTTGCAATTTTAAGTTGAGATCAGTTAACTAAGCAGTAATGTCCACAGCAAAAGTCAAATTCTGGAGCCAACTTTTAATGCTCGTTTCATTGGTATTTCGACCTTTTATCTCCAAAAAAACACAACTATTTCTTCTCTTACGATATTGTATTATAATCCAACACGTTATGACGTGAGACCCAGTGGACGTCTATGTAGAATGAAACATCAGTAAATTGATAATCCATATAGGTCATCTACTGAACTGAATTGACCATGATTGAGAGCATGACCTCTAATATAGTTTATGTGCCGATGAATGATACAGTGGAAATGTGCAAATGATGAATTTAGTTTGCACGTTTACTGATTTTGTTTGTAACTTGGCAGCACCATCTTTCTATCTGTCAACTATATTTGCTGCACCATCAATTAGTGACGTGGTCATGAGGAGGTATGTGGGGGTAATTGTCTCATCTCATGTTTGGCGACCTATGGTCCTCAAGATTCCTTCAACGCTCTGTTTTATAGAATAACTGTCACGAAATTATCAAATTTCTTGATCTCTAGTGGCAAGCACGATATTGGGAGATGCATTCTAAGCCCAAAGCGAAGAGTATGAGCCCCAAAATGATAACGAGGTGGAGTCTCCAGACCCCATTGATTTCTTGTCTCCCACCTTATTTGCCCTGGCCACGCCGCTGCGATCTGTAGGTAAGCAAGATCACTCAAATCAAAACTATACTCATGCAGAACCAGTTCGACTTTATCAAAAATGTCTTGGCTTGTTGTAGGATCATGCATTGGGAATAGTTCAATCAGTTCTTCATTAATGTCCAAACAGTATAAATCATTTCAAGACCAGACGTGAGCAAGAGAAAGACGAGGTTTTTGTGATGACGTTATTCAAGCTGAAATGATTGCGGTTGCTGCTGTCCTTTGTTATCCATGACAAGATTTGCCATAACTATATCTTGGAACCAAAAATATCATTTATGAATTCACGTAAACGTCACAACTATCTATAAATTTGTCAAAGTATTCTCGAATGACTATCAAATTTATCAAGCTACAGTGACTCTGCGGGCTTTATTTTTAATATGCCTGCTCTAAACATGGGGGAAAATCTACTTCGCCTCGCTGGAGCAAGAATAAGAAGTCAACATTGTCATTTTTAAAAGTGAATAGTTCAAGCAAATGTATTACATTAATTGAGCCAAAACGAAAAGAAAGACGGCTATGTAAGCCTCATGTTGAAAAGACGTAGGCTATGTTGCTCCGTCTTCGTTTTTATCCGTTTTCATGTCGATCAATTTTACCTGTATTTTTAAATTTGAAAGCGGTATGAACATGATGAAGCGTTCACATTTCTTCGTTCCAGATAAAAAGGAAAACGCTATGAAAACGAGGCGCTAACAATTGCTAACAAACTTTTCAAACAACTCACTGCCACTAAGATTCCTCCAAGTGCCGCACTAACTTCGAGTGAATCAGCCATGTTGCGAAGTTGCTGAAACTGCCGCGCTCTCAGCATGTTTGTTGAGTTTTTGTTGTTGCTAGCGTTTTCAAAAGCACCCGTTTTCGGTGTTCACACTGCGTTTTACGTTTTCAAAGTCTCCGTTTTTTCAAAGTGCGTTTTCAAAAGCCTCCGTTCTCACAGCAGAGCAGTGTGAACGCAAGGCCAAACCGGATACTCTTTTATCCGTTTTCATATGAATACGGAGCAATGTGAACGGAGCCTTGCTGACCGCATACAATTTCAGCTTCTAAGTCCTGGTGATCACGAGACACTATTCCTCTCTGGACAATCACGCCATCATACATCCAAAACTGCTCTCACGGTTGATTCCTGATAGGCTAGCTTCGACCTTCATTCTGTTTGTAATGTTTTACCAGTTCATTTTCGCTTATTTTTCTGACGCCTCATTTTGAGGACTATAAAAAAAAGATTTTGTCTGTTTCATCGTTTCAGGCTTGTAGCGTTTTGTACGACCAAGGATTTCAAGTCCTCAAAGTGTTGTTTTTCTTGTCATACTTTCGTAAAATTCTCAACTACTTTTAGTCTAGGAACAAGATAGACCCGATCTTGCAAATGCATTTGGTATTGAATTGGCACATATCTGGATGAACGAGGTAATTCAGCATTGCTACCATTTTTTAACGACGTGGAGTTCTTCACCATGTACCAACTCGCAGCCGCATTTTCTTTTAGAATTTCGTAAAGGCCTCATATGATATCTGGACTAGCCTTTCTCCTCTTGCAAAGGAGGGCGTCCACAAAAATACTTTAATATAATGACTAACCACTAATTGTAACTCGTCATTTTCAAGAACCTGGCAATTACTTTGTTTGGTAGCGGCGTTGCTTGTCATCAGTTATTGAAGTGTAATGACGACGGAACAAAATCATCAGGTTACTACCAAAAACGGGCATACCTCGGCCTTCCATACTCATCGTTTAGGTATACATTCACCGTCACGTCACCTCTTAAGCTGTGTACATATTTAAATACCTGTATAATTAAACCTTATGGAAGACCATTCTCCCATTTGCGCAATGATTTGGCCTTACAACCTGGCGTTTTAATTATTTTCGTCTTGAATTAATAGGTTGCTAGGTCGTTTCAGAATATTAAAAGCCCTTATTCAACAGCATCAACTGACATAGATTAGATGTTTTGCTCTGAAGCAAATATCATCAGGGTAAAGAACTGTGATTAACATAAGACTCCCATACTTCTCAATGTGAAGCAATTGTTATTCTATCAAGGATAAAGACCTTCTTCGAGCATTTCTACAAAACACATTGAGGAATTACCTGAAGCGGATAAATCAGTATGGTTTCTGACAAGTCAATCATACCACCTAAAGCGCGGAGAGAAATTTTAATGCCGTGAAAGTCTTACACGTAAAATGATCTTTCATTATCCTTCCTATCTACATGTAACCCCTTACGTAAAAGGAAACGCGGACAATAAAACAGGTGCTGTTTCTGATGTACAAAGTGGGCGCTGTCCAGCAACTTACTCGGATCCTTGTAAACAAAATATCATGATGTAAAGCTGTTTTATGGTAACTCCTACTCCATGAGAACAGTAACACTTAGCAGTGACCTTCGAAGTACCTAAAGGAGCAAATCTGACATAACAGCACCCTAGTAAGTACTTCAAAAGCATTGCAAATAAATAAAATACTTTTTGGTGTTCTTCAGTTTTTTGAGGACTGGTTGGGGACCATATAGACAAGGACCGGAACAGTTGCTGTGTGGGAGCAATAAATTGCATGGTTGCGTAACCTGCCCACTCAAATTTCTATACCTGACTCACCACCTCGCAGTTGCAAATTACAATATAGTTTTTCTTGTCAACACTTAGGGTGCGAGGTAATTCTGCCAGGCAGAAAACGTGAACAGAAGTATATTTTGCACTTCGAACTAAGACTCACAAATACAAAGCCAATTCCTAATAAGCTTTCACAGGTGGGCTAATAACACGTGACCTGATAATACGTGAGCTAATGACACGAGCAGACGATTGGAACTGAGTAACTAGTATTGTGCAAGAGTCTTTAAACCTTTCCTACTGAGCTACTAACATGATAGAGTACCATCACAGACGACAATTTACTATTATAACTATATTTTCTATCGTACGAACTTCGACCCAAGTCAAATTCTGAGGACCAAAAATAAGATAGCCTCTTAAATGTAATCTAAAATTAATTAAAAAGTCGTTTGCAAACCACTTTATGAACTTTTTGCCACGAGAAAGGGAAAATATTGCAAAATATTTCAAGGGACATGAATTTTTCATACGTTCTTGGCTGCTCTCTAGGCTAGCTCCTATCTTCTTTCAGGAAGTATCTGTGACAATATTGCAGGGATAAACGTGCTACCATAATGATCATATGTGACATCAAGAGCCTCAACTCCCTTTTTATTGACACTTGTTCTACCGTATAGGGCACTTAGTTGTGACGGTTTGTCCCAGTCACATGTAGAAATCTTCAAATCTATATAAGCTGAAACAAACTCTACTCTTGGAGATTCCAGTTGCACCTTTATAAACTTGAAAGCTGCTTCAAAACTGTCCTTAGTATAGCACTAGTCCCTGAATTGCTCTTGTAACTAGTCCTACTAGTGATGAACGTAAATGGTTAAATTTATCAATGATAGATAAAACGTCATTCTGAAATCTGGTGAACAGCACTCTGAAAACTCAATGAACGTATTACTTAAGACCACCCTGTCGGTTTGTATTGTGGAAGACTTGCACTGTCTGCAGCATAACTGCGTGTGTGCCGGCTACTACTGTAGATGATATCCTGTCATCCCTGAAAATTCCTGACGTTGAAAATGCATTTTGAGCTTTTGTCTAGTATCTTTGTATGTGATAGGTAGCACCGTGTTACAGTGCAATGTCCAATCATTAGCAGGACAACATAAAATTAACTCCTATGGAAAAACGTCTCCTTAGGTCAGTAATTCTAGTGTAGTACGTGCTTCAAAAGCAAAACTCGCCGGTTCGTCTTCATTTGAGAAGGTGGTTTGTTTGGTCTGCAATAACCTTCTCTCTACCTTTGTCGCTGATCATAAAGGCTGATCATAAAAGTGAATTTTTCGGGCATAAGCATGCGTCCTTGATACTCAAGCATGAGTGTAGTGTCTTTCAATCACGTATTTCCTTCTTCATTCATTGTCTACTGAACCCTGATTGGCTAAATGTAACTATTGTCCTGAAATATATATATACCCCCACCTTTACTGTAAACTTGTTTTTTATTATTGAGCTTATCTATCGTTATATATACAGTTATTAGAATAGATTCTTGATTGGATATTCTATTGACTTATTGCTTACCTTCTACACAACAATGAGTAGTTCATTCGTGGTGACTGCTTGCAGCAGCGAAAAAGTGATTACGAATGGATTTGACTTTTTCGTGGCGAAAAAGGTGCAAGCCAATTACATTTCTGGAAGAGTGTCGTGAGGCATCCATGACCCAAACTCGCGCCAACAAAAGCAGTAGAAATAACAGAAGAGAGGAGAGACATCGCTGAAGAAACTTTGCTCTCATATTATATCAAAACAATTGTTAATACTTTATACTTCAAGCGTACAAACGTTTTGAGTTGCCAGAGAAAATCAACACTTCCCATTGCAAAGTTCTAAACTTTTTATCCTGTGACCAAAGCTTGTTCTTCTTGAAAAAATATTCTGCATCACATAGTCTGAGTTCTTGGACTAAACGATACTTTGCCTTCATGGATCTTCCTTATCAAAAATTAAGACCGGGGAGCCTGAGGGAGCCGAGCCCCCTCAGAGTTTCACAAGGCAAACTTGTGCTCCCTAAATTTCACTGTATATTCCGCTTCTTTCTATGTTTAATCATTTGGAAACTTTTATTATATGTACTTTGATATTTTAAAATATTTGCAAGCAATTTGAATCTGAACTGGATTAACACCTAATGATAAAAACGCCAAAGAAACAAAGAATTCAGTGTTTTAATCACTGATGTCATCCTGTTGTTTTTCCTGTCCTTTCACTTGACTTGATTTAAATCAAAGAAATTGATTTAACATGCCGTTGCTGTCTACTGTTGTTGAAGATCAGATTTTGAGCTGAGAGCTTTGGAAATGGCAACGTGACTGTTGAATTCATTGACTATTTCTTCACAATCAGTTTTTCATGAATGATTCATTCTAACGCGTCCACTCACGGACTTTTTTCCATTCCAGACTGATAGTCTTTGATGCAGCGCCAATGGATATTTTCTGGTCTGTCTTAGCAACAATTAATTTAAGACCTTGATCTGTTGTAAAGTCCTTAACTTATACCTTCACTTTCATTGCACTCTATTTATATCAAAATTAAGAGACAATGTAGCTGATGCTTTTTCAAATTCTAATTGCAACCAACTAATTGATGGCTTACTATTCAAGTACAGGGAACACCAATCACACAGACTGTAGTAATAGGACATCAAAGACATAAAAATCCTGCCTGAATTTACCGAAGTTGAAACAGAGGTCTCATTTAGTTGTTTTGTTAGTACTGTGTACATATTATTTATGGAGGCGGAAAGGCACAGTGTTCATTTCGCAAAAAAAATTGAAATGGAATGATGGAAAGATGACACTGAAACTGTTGTCCCGGCTAATGATGATTCCTCCATGGCAGAAAACGAGGGAGAAAGAAGCAGTCTAGCAAGTGCCAGTTATAGAATTGATAGACACGAGTCTTCTGAGGCCAAAACAGTTCAATCAAACAGAAGTTATGCAGATATTTCTGAAAGTAAGAAAGCCGCACGTCAACCCTACCTATAAGATTATCTGAACAATCTTTTTGTGGTACAAAACTTGAAAATCGCCTTGAAAATTTTCGATACTGCGCTGAAAGCATACTTAAAAGCTTTTCTAGTCTGACACTTTTTAGATTATGAATCGTCGGAAATGAAAGTATAGATTCATACACTGAAGATTGTCAGACGAAGAAAGCTTTTAAGTATGTCTTCAGTGCAATGTCGCAAATTTTCAAGGCGATTTAAAAGATTACCTGAATATGAAGGTTGGAACAAAACTGAGCCAGTTTAGGTCTAACTGGTACAAAACGTTTGAGTGGTTGGATTATAACAAAGAGCTAGGCACCTGCTTTTGTTTCCATGCCGAGTGTTTGCGACATATCCTTCAGAAAATGCCTTCACACACATTGAGTATCGTGACCGGCAACATGCAACTGGTAAGATGAAGGGATAACGCCATAACGATTCCAGTATGTGCAAACTAAGCTATGACCACTTACGAACAGCACAAACTTCGGAAGATACTGAATTGTTGCACAGTAGTGTCAAGTTTTGTACCCACGAGCAGTGACCAAAAGCAGCTAATGCTTTAATGTGACAAGTTTTTTTGCGCTAACGACCTTCCATTTTGTGGCTCACATGAGCCAGATATTGAAACCGCTGATGGTTTGTTTGAAGAACATTTTCACAACACCAGTTCCCATTGGAACCAAAGTGGAGACAAATTCACGAAAACCTACCAAAGAAAGCCACATATACTTCACGTGACATACAAAATGAAGTGATTGAGACATTAGCTTGCTCCTAAAGAGTAAAATTGCTGAAGGCTTATGTGAAGCATAACTTAGTACAATTATGGCAGACAGAACAACTGACAAAAATGGGGTGGAGGTTCATGGGTTACTTTGTTGCTATTTAAGTGCAGATGGGAAAGTAAAGGGGCATGAAAGGAACACATGATCGGTCGGCTAATGGTGTTTTTGGTTTTACCAAAGAGTCTTGGGACAAACTCAATAGATTGCCGGATGGTCCTGTGTCTCAAACATTCGATGGGGCTAGTGTGTTGTCAGGAGATGATGGGGGCTTGCTATGTCTGATAAGTGACTTTTGTGATCACTACATTCTTTACGTTCACTACTTCTTGTACAAGATGTTCCTCATAGTCACTTTAATTCTACAAAACATTGAAGACATAAAAGTGTACTTTGCTGCCTTTAGCACACTCTACCACTTTTTAAGGAAAGTGGCTGTCTCGGAGTCTTATGACGGTACAGCACTGGAACGCATAATTGCAGCACGATGGTCTAGCCATTTCGCAGCACCAGCCACATCAACAGAAATTATTCTGAGATCATCCAAGCCTTTCAGTGGTATCGGAAAGCAAGAAACTGTACTTTGGCAATTGGACTCTTGAGTGAAATTGGACGTAGTGAAGACGATTCATAATATTTTGAAAGTGACATATGCAAATTTAAGGGGCTTTGAAGGGTGTGGTATGTGGGTAAAGGATGTGGCGCCAAAAATGTTTTGCATGCTGTGCCTGGGGCCCCCTCAAGGATCTCTCGCCATCTCCGGCTTGTCTAAAGTCTTTTTCTATACTTTTGCAATTGTCTTTCCAGCAGAATAATTATACTCGTTAATCGAGATTTCAGCAGCAGTAGATACCTGGGATTTACAGCAGCCATCTTCCAAGAATTTGTAAGAACAAATTCTCTAAAGAATAGCACAACAAAGATAGCTGGAGCTTCTGTGGGAAACAAAAATGCTTTCGATCGAATTTTTTCGCCAAGAAAAAGATTGCTTCTCGCGAATATATTCGTGTAGAAATGCAAATTGTATTATTGAATATCTGAGAAACAAATCGTACGTATAGAGTGGGAATCGAATCCACAACGTTTTTGCTATCCAGGCAGAATGCTCTGGCAACTGACCTAATGTTGTATCTCAGAGATGAATATATGATATCATGATGCTCATGCGTCACTACATAGCTATCCTCATAGAGGTGAAGTAATGAGACTCGATGCCGACGCGAGGTTAATGTCATTGCCAAACAGTAATTGAAATTACTTAAAGCACCTGAATGAAGCAGCAGTTAGTCAAAAGACTTATGTATGCATCACTTCAATTACTACATTAAGTGTCTGTATGGTTGCCTATGTGCAATGTATCTGTATCTTTGTCAACCCCATAAAATACTGAATTACAGATCAGGTTAAAGATTTGACCATGCTGTTAGGAAAGGCTGTATTAATATCGATGATAACAATAATGGCAAATTTCACTCAAAAAGCGCTCTCCTATGCCAATGTGTCAAAGAGCAAAAAAAAGTGTCATATTCTTTGATCACATTTATGTAAAGGTTGACAACTAGATAGCTCATTCAACAAAATTAAACAAGAGCAGTTACTACGATTAAACTCGATTCACTAAACTCTAGAGAAATTAACAGTTCACATCGATTCTGCCTCCCTCATGGTTTCCCCTTTAAACGACAACCTCTGCAGTAGCTTATCAGAAGCAGACAGGGGCGTCCAGCATAAGTATTGTCTTTGTTGATTCCAGATCATAAAAATCAAACACTACAAAGCTACAATCGTTTTGAAACGTATTTCCTTGCTTCAGGATTCAAAGAAGGACAGGAAAAAGAAATTGTTTCGACATTCTTGTTCCGCTGCCATTGTACATTGAGGGAAGCTAGTTTGGAGCTTTCCGTAAAAATGAGTTTATTTTGTATATCTCTCTTGCAATACGTGGTGTGGGCTTGTTTGTGTCTACTTCTGAATTTGAAGTGATAATACGCGTTAGGCATGATGTAATATAAAAATTACTTTCGTAGAACAAATTTACAAGTTATCCACCGTCCAAGAACTTTAAAGCAATTTAAGGAAGCTTTGTGCAAAAAGAAGACTTACCAGACAAATCATGCTGAAACAACCTGAAAACAAACAACTAAGAACTGAGTACAACAA
>JANTCA010021988.1:0-45876 GCA_024741275.1 Chironex yamaguchii
AGTAGTAGTAGTAGTAGTAGTAGTAGTAGTAGTAGTAGTAGTAGTAGTAGTAGTAGCAGCAGTAGTAGTAGTAGTAGTAGTAGTAGTAGTAGTAGTAGTAGTAGTAGTAGTAGTAGTAGTAGTAGTAGTAGAAATGGTAGTAGTAGTAGTAATAGTGCTAGAAGTAGCAGCAGTAGTAGTAGTAATGCTATTAGTGGTAGTAGTACTGGTAGTAGTAGAAATAGTAGTATTAGTAGGAATAGTACTAGTAGTAACAGCGGCAGCAGCAATAGTAGTAGTAGTAGTAGTAGTAGTAGTAGTAGTAGTAATAGTAGTAGTAGCAATGGAGATGGTAGTAGTAGCAGGAAATGTGAACGAACATGAAGCTGCCAAGGGAAGCAAGTTTCCTGCAAGCGTTTCTATTTGTGAAACTTTAAACCGGCGTTCTTTATTCTTGAAACTATATTATCTGTGCTGACTTCCTGTATGGTTTGTCACTGTATTTGCGTAATCTTATTCAATTTTGAATGCTACCCCACGTAGAGACAAACCAGCATACCATTCTCATAGCAAGAGTGTAAGTAGTATCAGTTTGTGCCCACACGTTAAAAGCTCTACACGAATTTACCTGTTCTTTTATAAATTATGCCGCTAACTCGGAGCACTTGCATTGACGGAGTCAAATGCTTATCTGTAGCAAACATGGCGAAACACAGCCAGTGTAACTGAAAATTCTTCATTGTATTCACTTGTATCACCTGAACGGATCATTCATTTAGCAATGGAACATGCCAATACGTAAATATACGAATGCTATGTTCCCTGTACCTACCTTACCCTTAGTCTTTGTTGGTCAATATTGAAAAGCGCTTACTCATAACAAGTAAGAAGAGGTGAGTGAAACTAGACACGAAGTTGTTTTTCCGGAGCTTTAAGATGGAACAAAGCAGAGGTAAACATTCATAAAGAAGCAGAAGTAGAAGATGTTAAGCATAATGTTGGAGCAATTTTGCTAGCTGATTTAAAGTTTTACGTCTAAAAATTGCATTGTTAAATTGTTTGTAATTAACTTATTTCCCTTTAGTAAACAAATTGCCAGTTTTCCAGTGATCCTAACCTTAGTTTACTAGTTTACATTAGGAGCTGGGTGAGTTAATGCGAGTACGTGGAACGGATGGTTTTTGACTTAGAGAAGAAGAAGATAATCAAAAATGGATTTTTTTCGAATATTATGCCACCAGACTGATTATGGACATTATGAAATATCTCACAATATTCGTGCTAGTCATTGTGATAAAGATATAAATAGTCTCAATAAGTTTGCGTTGTTGAACTTTTTTCGCTGTTCCGTCTAGCAGTAAGCTTTCTACAGCGTTATTGTCTCTGTGCCAGATTACATTCTTTGATTTTATTGCGGAGTAGTTCTTTTTCAAGTAACTTCTAGTCAGCCTGAAGTCTTATTGAGCTGCAAACTTATTCAGAACAATTGTATATATGAAAACCTCTTGATGGAAGTACTCTGTCAGATGTAAAGTACACCTAATTCCAAATGACTGATGCTTCTGGCAAGGTCTCATGTTACAAGGAACAGTCGGGCAAGCGAAATTCAACGTGTAATGAAGTTGTAACAAATTCAGACAGATGTTAATAATACTTTAATTCATTTCTACCCACACTCCCAGCCTTATATTACACTGGGCTCAATTGAACAAACATATTACTATTGATGTTGTATATTCTTATTGTTAGGAACCTAGGAGCCTAGCTTTCAAGATAGCAATCAGTTGAGATATAGAAACACAAAAATATTTATGTTTATGCCTTATTTAACTTTTGACATTTACCTACGACAAAGAAGTACTTAAGTACCTTGTATCGAGATAAATTAAAGATATAAGTAAACTTTTGGAAGACGAAGTTTGAGAACTTTCAACTCTTAATATAACCCACATTCTATATTTGTCCTCGAATGATGTTAATATGGAATACATCAACAGTGGTTGCTTACACCAGCCAATTTCCTCGCTGTTGGCAAGAGGCAGGTAGTATGCTTTGACACATTGTTAAATATCCGTTCTACCACTAAGGAAAGATTTATTCGTGCTAAGCAGAAACTTTTATACTGCGTTATGTTTTCAGTCTCATATGTGGTATGTTTGAAGAGCTTTCTGTCTTTATTCTTGAATCTTGGCTATCTCACTGGAACTTTGTTTATTACCAACTTTGGACCAGCAAATGAAAATAGAAGTTTCCTCATAGAGATTTGGAAATAGTCAAATGCTCAAATGAACTCGGGAGAAGCTAACAAAGAAGAAAAAAATTTTGCCTGTCTTTATGAGATCCTTATCTAAAAACGCAATGAATAAACACACTTTACCGAAAGCCATAAATTTATAGTCCAATCATGCGTCGAAAACACAATGTGACCTATTTGTTTACATATGCTGTTTACAAAAATATTTGTACTGCTTTAAGTAATCGATTTTGTTCTTCGAGCAGGTGTGCTGTATGAATAACCCTTTGAGTTTAACCCTTGAGCGATTTCTGTTGCTTGCTCGCAGTCTTTATCCATGGCACAAAAGTAAACTTTGAAGACAGAGAATGGTTCTAGTAAAACAAACTTGCATATTTAGTTGCTGATGCCATTGTAGCGATCAGTGGCCGTTTCTTTGAAATCAGTTGCGTATATGTTTTTCTTGTCTAGGTTTCTTTTCAACTCTTCCGCTACCTGCAATTAAAAACATAATAAACCGTTGTTCTTGCTATTTTCTAGAATAAAGGTACCATAAAAAACAAACGTGAACTATGTCTCACGTTATAAGGAAAAAATATTTTGCTTTTGCAGTATTCATAGAGCTACGACGCGGAATCGATTTCTAAGCATCGATATAGTAGCTATTATTTGCTATTGTAGCTTGTTGTTGTTGTTTTGAGAGAGTTAAAAATGGGAAGAAGTTTATAACGTACTAAGCGGTAGAACGATTCTCAGTTTTGTAAGTAAATGTAATAGTATCATTAATGACATGCTCTCCTTTATACCAAATAATGCCATTGATTGTATATGTTGTGTTTGTGGGAAAATGACACTCGCGATTCAAAATGCTAGATAATTTCAAACAGAAAATGTAGTGATTATGATCAATATCAAGAAAATCTAAGCACAATTACAATAGCCTAATCTTGGTTCAAACTAATAGAAAACACGGGAATCTCTCATGAAAGACGACACTTTGACGCAATATCAGTATGTCAGTAAATTCTACAGTAAGACCTACAGATACGACTTTTTGTAACGTCATTAACACGTCCATAAAACAAGAAATCAATGTATAACAATCCAAAACACGTCCCCGCCAGCTTTGGATCAAATCCGAAAGCGATGTGACTTCTTCCTTGGACGTCTTGACCATCTTGGATTTTGTGGACCATACACAAGCTCTTGTGTTGATAAATCGCATTTGAGCAACACAGACACAGGCTGCTGCATTGAAATCATCATTGCAGCCACAGTATGTGGCGTTAAATCATCTCCTGGTTCAAAATCGTTATGACTTTCCCACTTTGGACTGAGCTGGTCCAGATGACGCCTTCATGTACGTTCTTGTAGGATGACACAAATATCTATGTTACGAGATACAAACAACATCCTTGGGCCGGTATGCATCTCGGTTTGTAGATTTCTCTGTGGGCCACAGTAAAGTCAAATCTCGCTTTACGTAGACCCGGATAGAACGAACACCCCTCTATTACGGACAAATAAAAAAATCCCCGACTGAAATTGCAAAGAAATGACTGACTAGCTCCCGCTATAACGGACTTTCGCTATTACGGAAATGCAGACACTACGTGTGGTTTTATTTGAACATTCTAATTATTTAATTCTCGATGGAACGGACACATGCTATATATAACTGTCAGATACTACGCAGATGCATTGCACTGTTGATTACGTGCTGATCTTAAGCATCCATTGCACAATCTATTTCCACAAAATTTAGCCGTGTGCTGATTTTTAGGAACAGATTTGTGTTTTCGAGGTCGTCGTGTCAATGACTCCTCGCTTGTTATCCCCTCTGATTCTGAACGCAAAGCCTTTTTTCAGTCTCACTACTCTCACCACAGAATTTAAACATAACATGATAAAACTATAAACTACAAAATAATACAAAACTTATAAACTACAGAACTACAAATCTGTTAACAAAATTGCATGATTGCTGTTGATTAAAAAAAAATAAATAATTTTTCAAACAATTACTTAGTGATTTTTTTCTCATCCGGCTATTACGGACTCTCGTTATTGTGGACGCAATATTTTTGTCCCTATGGTGTCCGTAATAACGAGAGTTGACTGTATTGAGCAAAACATGGAGAACCTATGTTCTAGGTGTAAACTAGTTTAAACGCTGTAGTTGCCTCTTCTTTTTTCATTGTAGTTTCTGCCTGAACCTGTCTTCCCTGTGCAATATGTACAGGAGAAAGAATAAAGGCATCTAGGGACAGTATGCAGCTGGCGGTGTTTATTAGTTGGCTGTATAACAACCCTTAATCCAATTAAATTCTCCTATACTGCATCGGGAAATCCTTCATGTATGTTTTGGGAGGTCAAGTCGATTTCTTAAATGGCTGTTTAAACGACTGAACTAGACGCTCAGCAGCACTGTTTGTAGCAGGGTGATATGATGTACCTGTTAAAGATGCATTCCTTCTGCCTCGGCACCAAACTTGAACCTCCCCCCGCCTTGAGTTAGAGGCAGTAGAATTATTTGTTACAACTGTCAAGGCTTACCAAAGTAAGCAAAGTCACCTCCCAAGAATTCTATTGTTGTCTTTGTTGAGACAAAGTCAGTGAGCTGATTGCATGGCTTCTTTGAGTATGCATCCAGTAGTACAAGCCTGTTTGTTCCTATGAATTTAACGACATGGTCTACATGTAATCTTCTCTCATGGAAGCATCCATGTATGATTTGCAGCCTTAGCTGCTTCCTTTAGCTGTTCTGCACAAGATATGCATGTTCGACATAAGTGTTCATCGTACTCATTCAGGTGAGGCCAATACGCAACTACTCAAGCTGGTATACTAAAATAATGATGTTGTATTTAATAATTGTTTAAAAAATTGATAGTAGTAAAGACGAGAGTTCTAAAGAAACAGACAATAGAACTACATTCTCCATTTCTAGACAGTCCTTGAAAAGTCGACTTAAGTTAATTGAAAGTTACATTTCTTATCTAATATTTGTGTAAGTTTCACGACTGTATTAACTACGAGTCTTAAGATATTCATGAAGGTATAACGTGTAGTTGTTAGCTACGTCTGAGAGACCAAGAGTCGTTATTATGCGCGGCCTAAATTTTAATGGAGGTTAAAATAAATGACAACATTATTCTTCTTTCTTTTTACTTTTCTGGACCTTTTTTTAAAGAGACCCGTGAAAAAATAATTACTTGACTGTATCTCATGCACGTTTATATTGGCTACATATTTTAAGATATAAGTACATTTGCAACAGGTATTCCTGCCTATAAACCGATAATAATCTGGGTAGGGCTGTTCTGGACGAGGTTTACAAGAAATTAAAATGTCTTCCAATTGTAGATAATTCTAGTTTTGAGATTAGGAATTTCATGCCAATCTCATTTCGTCTTCAGGTAGAGGTTCGAGTTATATTTTGGCGAAGAATATGCCACTCCTGAGTATATGACATCGTATTCTTATAAAGCATACCGCATTGTACAAACAATACTTTCAGTGTGAACTTACTTATCAACATTTCTACTTTTAATTCAGTTGCTCTTCTATTACAGCAATTATAACGGAAGAAATACCTGCAACTCAAAGCTTTAAATTATATTTGGCGAGGCGTCACTTTAATAGATTTACTAGTACGCTGTTGGCCAAATACATTTTAGCCACCATTTATTTCCAGGACCTGCAGTGGTTATTCACATATTAAATAACCCCGTGAATAGGATCTCTGCTTTTATAGATCAATATCCTTTGCTATGCTGATGTTTATCGGACGGTTGCTTGGCAGTATACAAATACCATAAAAATACTCCTCAAATAAGATCTTCTCTCTCTCAACGTGCTGGGAATAATAGACCAGAAAGGAATCAAGCGAATATTATTTGCAACTATATTTTTAATCTGTTATCCACAATCTACATGTACAACCAGGCATTAGTGGTCTTTGTTCTGAAGTAGTGCATTAGTGTTTCGTAGATTTCAAATCGATGACGAAGTAGAGAGTGATAAGACATGTTCTGAAACCAGTATTACAAATTATTAACAACATGGTTGGTAGACGTTATTTGCGAATCTGTTAGCTTTAATATCGATTTAAAGCTGATCAATCTTTCAGTAAACTTTGATAGTATTGTCATTTTCAAAATTCTTTTCATTTTGCTCGTTTCAAACACAGAATACACTTTCCTCAGTCTTATTGGGCATTGTCAAACCTCAGCAAAGGGTGGAAAATTATTATAGTAAATTTTATAAGTAAATTGTCAACCAGCTTGTTAGCAAAAAGTCATATGTCATATCTGGAGACAATTGAAACAATGGAAGAAAGACAATTATAATCTTTTACTCGTCATTTCTTTTTCGTATCAGTATATTAAGCCAGGTAAAGTTATTAATTCGATTAAGTTAAAGGGAGTTTCTTTAATCCAACTTTATCCAATATTATGTCAGGTCTCAACATGGGTGGATCAGTTAAAACAAATTGAGGTCATTTTGGAGAAGGACAGAGTAATATCATAAGGTTCATAATAATGAGATTCTATTTGTAAAACTTAGTTCTGCATACACCTACTTTAATCTTCAAGTTGCATGTTTAAGTCATCTTGTAAAAGGTTAAAGGTCATAGGTTAAAGATTTAGTACAAAGTGGTTATATGGCTGTCAAAGATTTACCTTGTAAAGCAGATATCACCGTGAAAATTTGCGACATTGAGCTAAAACATACTTAAAAGCTTTTTTCGTCTGTCACTCTTTAGAGCGTCAGAAAGAAAAGTTTAGATATATGGCAACCTTTTTATAAGAAACATGGATCAAAACTAGCCAATAATAAATAAAACAGAAAAAGACAAAGATAATGTGACAAGACAAAGCATTATTGGAAGAGTTCAAGTGTGAAACAGACTCCTGCCTACAGAATCCTGGTTTTCTTGTTTTAATGTAAACAGACTCCAAGACACCGAGATGGGAGAACGATCTTGCCATGCCAATTATCAGAATATTTTTGTCCTTATAGGTTTTGTGCATTCCGAGTTTTCTAACAAATGTTGGCGTATGATAAGTCACTCTAGAAAACTCTCTTATACCTCCTAGTGTAGCTATTGTGATAAAGCTACATGCACAAGGAATACATATAAACGCATTTAAGGTTTTTTTTAATTTTAGTATTTCAATCATCAAAACAGCTGAGTAGGCTGGAAAAAGATAACGTTGATCAATAAAGCACTGTGTTCAACACGGTCAGTGCAATGTACCGGTGCCAATTGGTGAAAGTCACCATTAGTTATTGGGCTTAATTTCATTGCTTATATTTTTAGCAGGGCTTTGTCAATATTTGCAACTTTTTGCTACAATGTATATTTTCTGGAGCAGTTTCAATTGTCAACTTCTCCATAGACTGGTGATCTCTTTTGTAGAATCAACATGATTGGAGCGATTTGCGATTGAACTGGAAATGGGACTGTATAGGTATTATTTCATGAGGCAGTTGCTCCATTTATTACACATACTACATTGCATAATTGGTGACATTGTCACAATACTCAATTTGTAATAGTGTCAGGACCAGTAGAATATGCCTGGGTACTACAAGAAAAGGAGGACAGTTTCTGTAGAGTTAGTTTAGTCTCAAACTGTATCTAGTTATTTTTATCTCTGGCAATTAACCACACAAGAAAGATGAGTACTTCATCTCATATCACCATTAATGGCTCTAAGCCAGTCAAACACTTTCAACTAACAATCCTAACTTTGTGTAAAATGTTTCGTTTATTTAGCAAGTCGATTAACCTTGTTTTGTATTTACTTTCATTAGTACAATGTATTCAAAACTTAGCGAATATTTCATAAGTTGCAGTGTGGAAGGATAAGATATAGTTCTAAGCTTAAGTACATAGATCTCAGGGCAAGTTTTTTTTTCCCCAAAAAGAGACGTTTTAGCTTATAGAATAACTCAGATCACTATAGCAGTCGAGCTTTGATTTAAGTCATTAAACCCAAGATATTCTGTGTCCGATGGGCACCACCTCAAATAGCTTAATTCTGAAACAACGCTGTAAACTGTGAAATCTTCACTGTTAATCAAAATAAATGCTTGTTTTGAACAGCTGAACTTTTTCAGTAAAACCGCAGTATTTAGTCCGTTGAGGTCATCTATGGTCACAATTTACAAATGCTAAAGAAATGGCGACTTCCAATGGCCCCAGACTTCAAGTCGTTTATAAAACTTTATTGAAAATTCAAGCAATTTATTTTATAAATGTCTGCAGTGTGAATCATACTTTGGTAGAAAACATTGACATTAGTACAACCGCTAATTATAGAGTAGATATGGCTTCTAATTACTAGCAAAAATTCAGGCGAGAAGCTAAGACATTGGGTGTCAGAATTTCAACTCAATATGAACATAACGCTTATGTAACATACGTGGGACCAGTTTGTAGAAAACTTTATCGATGTGGGTATCGGTGCAGCAATACAAAGTTATATAACTTGAACGATAATCATAACTTAGGATAAGCTGGAAGTCGGAAAGGCGCCTAAACAACCAATTCAACATGAGCAGGTGGACTTTCAAGGGCAGTACCGTTAAAGTACAGTTTGTATTCTTATAAAAGGTGAGACGAAATTCAAAGAGACTGAGGCCATATGAAATAGTCTTTCGACCACACTCGGCATTATGTCGCCAGAGGCAGAACGAAGCTTGCGTTAAATCAAACTCTAAAGTTATACTTTCAAAGCTTAGCAATCAAGGAATCAAAACTGAACTTCAATTTTGACAAAACAGCATGACCTGGAAATCTCTATGTCTTACAGCAACTTAAGTTTAATTATAATCCAGCTTGCCTGCCGGCTTTCTCGAGCATTTCCTCATCCAGTAAATATATTATCGAATGAATGCTATTTACTCGAAAAGATTAGAGAGTAAGATTCTGTTAAACACTTCATTCAGTGTAATTTCTCGCTCTGAATATACAATCTCGCTTATACTTTCATTTTAAGGACAATTATGCTTCAAACGAGTTGAGTCTTCGTTAAGAGATATTTAAAGCTTACCATGCATACCAATTTTGATAGACAGGTCGCTAACATGTTTTCTTGGACTTTTAAACTGCACAATCTAAATTGTTGCTGATTGATATTGGTAACCAAAATGTCATTAAAAAGTTAGACCTAACAACAATGTAGGGAACAAAAAGTCAAGTATATACAAGATTATTTTCCATTTTCTTATCCAAACATTTATTATCAACATAAGTTATTGGAGAGACTACCAGTGAGTGGTATATACCTTGTTATAGCGATATAGCAAATAGCGCGAATGAAATTTATGCGGGCCGAATGATCGCAAAGTGGCTAAAAACAACTTTTTATGCACATTTATTATTACGAACGGAATTGTTTCATACCAAGTTTACTACGTCAATTTGTCTGTGTTGCATTAGAAAAGGAAATAAACATGTTTACAATAAAGCAACATTTATTCCAATGAACAACGCAGCACAATCAGTACAATGAAAACGGTCAAACCAGGGAATTTCTCTTTAGCCGGACTGTTTGAATTGCCTCGGTAATTCAACTTGCTTGGAACCGAGGCTTAATCACCGATTCACCTTCAAGGCTTTTGAAAAAAGTAATATCTCTATCAAAGGGGCTAAATGTAATGGCTCTAATGTAGGTAATTTCGCGTTTTCTTTTGATGAAGTGTTTACATTAATGTTTCCATGATAAGTGGATAATAAAAAAATTAACACGAAATAAATTACTGCTGATCAAGATAAAATCGCGCTAATCAATGTATCGACTCATTTTCTTGTAATAAGGAATTTCCATATTGAATCTAGTTTGGAATCACTTCCTTTTCTCAGATAACGTTATAAAGTGAGGAGAAACCAACTACAGACCTGCTGTTTGTGTGCAGACAGTGCTATTGTTGCGTAAATTAAGGTAGATTCCTATCTTCGAAAACTTTTCGTATTTATACAATGCTGAAATGCATATAATGGATTGCAGTTATGGATGGGCTTTGACAGATTTCAGGATAGGTGAAGAATAGACTAATTTAGAACTGATTACGTTTTGGATGTGATCCGAATTGACTGTTCGTCTGTTTGTTTGTTAACAAAGTAAGTCAAAAAGTTATGGATGGATTTCGACAAAATTTTTAGAATAGGTCAGTAAAAAGCTAATTTAGAACGGTTTAAACTTTGGTAGTAATCTGGATCAAATCCTGAATTGTGCATCAGTTTTTCGTTGATGAAACTTTCATACAGTTGGTGAAGGCCTCTTTGTAGGGATAACCCAGTTACCATATTTGGTAAGGATATTTTCATGAACTAGCAAGAAAATCGTCGTGGGGAAACCCCTTTTTGTTTGAATAATTATACTTGCTTGGCGGAGTTCTGCATTCTCGGAGTGCTCTTCTAGTTGCAATCAAGCTACTGTTAACATACTCAACCAGGACGTTTCGTAGTATCAATTTCCAGATTTTGTTGCGGTGGGACAAAAAGCTGAGACTAATTTCTCCAATTCACACTTGAGATGTCTATGAAGACTAAACTGCTGTTGCTATAATGAAGATTTACTGCAGTAGACAACACCATTGTATAGACTCTGGGTTTCTTTGGTCTCCTCTTCAAGTGCAAAATAATTAAAAAACCAGCGCTCCAGCATACAAGCAGGTACTTTGACGCTATTTTGAATGATGAGGGAACTTTGGTTACAGATTGATTATGTCAGATAATGCCTCTTGATATCGATAATCATCTTGCAAAATACAAAAACTAAACATTCGGAGCAACGTAAGCTATTGTGCTATTGATGCTCATATAGCATGTTTATTAAACATTCCTCTTATGACAATCGAATCACAAGCACAATAGCTGTTTTAAAATAACGGCACTGGAGATTGTGTTTTGCTCAATAACAGATATTGGGCCAACAGTTAGCATTTGTGTTAACCGTTCTGAAGGTAATTCTTTTAGACATGAATTACAGAATAGCAGAGCACGAATTAATCGTTTTCCATAACTATTTTGAAATAACCTCAACTTTCAAGTAAGTAAAAGTGGGTCAGGGTGCACGTCTTTGAGTTTTTACGTTAAGAACTTGAGTTTTTTGTCATTTTCAACGTTTAGAATACAAACAAGAAGGTAAATTCAGTACTCATTGTGAAAACAGACATCGCGCATGCGTAAAATTGTAAATTTGGAATCAATTTGAAAATCTGGGACTTCACTTAGCCAAGCCTACTTGATAAACAAGTTGGTAACTCATCATCATTGTGTTCAGGCTGTTTAGCCCCATCTGTATTTGCAACGTTCTGCGTTCGGATAAATGGCTGTTACAAATGTATTTTTGCCTTGATCATATCACAAATATTCAATGACCTGCATCAAGTTTACCTCCAAGGACTATGTAACCTACTGAGTATCTCAAGAAGGAAATGATCAAACCCTCATTTTCAAGTAGGCAATGACCAAGAGTACTGCTTTTTGACCACGCAGTATTTTGTTTAGCAGGAAGCTGTCACGGAAAACTGATCACTTCTATTACCAAATTTACCTCCTTTAATAGAGAATGTCTTAAGTGGTATAAACGCCTGAGTGACTCTCGAATTTATACATGGCAATTGCAAAATATTGGACTTTACTCCTTATTTTAGGTCAATCTATTGAGTGAAATACAAAATGTTTCCTAAATCTGTATTTTACCACTTAGGAACACATTGTCAGTTTTTCCATTATCGTCATATCACGACGTTGTAGTTCTAGCTATTTGACTGCACTCAAAAGTTATCCACTCTGGTTTTACCTGTTACAAAATCGACGCACTCGAAATTCTCTTTGACATTACTACTACTCGTAAGTGCTCAAATACGATACCTATTTCTACCTCTTGCTTGTTGCCAGAATATTAAATTCCATGTTCATCAAACATTTTGGACATTTTTCGAACTGAGTTGAGTAGCAAGCACCTAACTATAAAAAGGAACTAGGATACGGAGCTCATTAAGGTGGGTACTTAAAAATGGCTTTGCTATTTTGGTGGCTGGGGAAGTAAACGTTTAAACCTTCTATACATTTCATTTCATGAGTGGCCTGTTTTTATGGATATTAACTATATTAACTTCGAATAATGTTGGGCTTATAACAGTGAAAGCTGAGGCCATATCTAAGTCCTGCTATTGTGCATTACATCTCTAATTCGACAGTTTAGTCAAGGATAAAGGACAAAACATGTCTCTAACTCACTCTATTATAGTTATTGGCGGAAAAGCAATATTTTCTCGAACGAGTCCTTGCCCGTTTAAACATTTTTTCTTCGTCTTTTTTCTGCTTTTTTCATTCTTTTTGCTTATTTTTTGTGTTTCATAATGGCCAATCACTGGTTCGTTTCTCGTCAATTAATCGATTTTCAATCCCACGTCACACCACAAATTCAGCATTCTCGTCCAGGATGTACGTTATCAGTAAAAGCTCTGCAGCTGAGTATATTCTTCAAAACGATGCTTTCGGTAATCCACTTGTGTGCGAAAATAATTTAAAAGGACTTTTTAATAGAAAATTGGTGGTAAATGGTGAAAAATCGTCTTGTTACAGATTACAATTTACAAAGACAGACGAGGTGAACGAATTAAGTGAGATTGTGTTTTGCAACATAGCTGATATCAATGTTTTGCATGTTTCATTGTATTTTCATTATTTCTTGAAGGAAACAAAAAATTGAGGAAAAATTTTCAAACAATTTGATTCTGGTTCAATATTTTCATATTTTCGCTGAGTACATTGGCGACTTTTTTAATTGTTGAAAAAGCTAGATGTACATTCCATCTTAGTGTTTCGAAGGCGCTGTGCCTTAAGGAGCATAAAGCAAGCCTTTAAATAAAGTAGGAATCTGCTCCACTTTGACTGTTTAATTAGCCCTTGGTCCTTCACTTATTCTTTTCACCTTCTTTTCTCTTTTTTTCTTTCCTTTATATATTGCTCTTTTTGCCCTTGCCCAATAGTCGTTTCTTTTTTTTCTCATTGGTCGACCTACCTTACGATTCAAGTTCAGCACTACCATGACTAGATTCTGACCAATTTACATGTTCAGTGTGTCAGACGGAAAAATTGGTGGATGAGTTTATAACAACTCTAAACAATTTTCACATGTCGGATGTCCACACACATATTCTACAGACCTCATTTCGAGGCAAAAAGGTCCTTCCTATACCATAAAATGAAGGGTATCTCGACTAATTTCTCCAAAGACGAAGAAACAGATCTCTAAAATCAATAATCAATAAAATTAGCCTTATCCATACACCACGCATCTGCTTTCCACAATTTGTTCGGACTGTGGCTTGTTATAACACCTTCAACTCAAGTTTTCTTGCTAAGTTAAAACTTCTGTGTGAATGAGGAATATTGATCGGATCTCTTTTCACTAAACAGAGCAGGCTGTTACATAAAATCGAGGACTTTGTTTTCTCAATGTAATGTTCAAAATATTCTACATCCAGAATACACATTTAAGCTGTTAATTATTACTCCTGGATGGAACTAGCTCTTTAACAGGCAATTTGAAAGTGGATTTCTTATAGTGTCAATGAGAAGAACTAGCACTGCTTACATAAGAATTATGTCTACGCAAATACACTGTGGCGAGCTTTGAACCAACAGGGGCCTCTACGTTTCACGAGTGCTTCCCTGTAAGTAGGACTTGCTCCAAGTCTTTTTACCTTGACGGACTTATAACGAATTACTTTAGGTGAATACCATTCGATGGTATTTTGTAGCATACTCGTTACCGAGCGTAAGTTATTCCCATGCCAGGATTAAGTAGTTTTGCTAGGATGTGTGCTCTTTCTGCCAGTGGGCTCCCGTTATTTTCTGTCACCTATGGAGATTTTGTTTTGTGGTGATGCGGGTTGGAATTGGTAACCACGGGCTTGCAAGTTCGTTGTCTTGTCCATCATCCCACATCAGCTCTTAAGGAATACAATTTAGAAAACTTAAAATGTTTTCAACACGTGTCAATAGTTCTACTCTTGTCCAAAATCGATTTCATTTTCTGTCGAGCAAATAACGCATGAAATGAGGGTTGATAACATTATACTGGAAGTCCAAATACCAATGTTGGTGGTTACTAGTTGTTTGCATAAATCCTTGTGCTATGGAAATAAATCTTCTCATCTGAATCAAAGAACGTCATGAAGTACATTGTTTTAATTGACAAGACACCAAGGTCAGCTGATATGACGTGCTTGGAATGCTGATGATGTCATGGAAACCTGGCTGCATGGCTTTATTTTTGGAAAAATAACCAGTAGGTGTTCGCTGCTATGAATCAACGGCCTGTCTAAAGCTATAAGGATAACTCACGTCTTGTCACAGAATTTCTTCAGAGTTCTCTGTGGAAACCACCGATCTATTGACTCAACTCTTTTCCTCTCTGGGCCATTGTATTTGCCAAGTATAAAAAGATAAAAAACCTGCTGATTACCAGCAAGTAATTACCACGTCTGCCAACAATATCTATTTCCTGATGAAATTGATGGACATTAAATTTTAGAGGAACTGCTGCTTCGTAATACCTTTGAAACGATTCATATAGTCTGCCCAATTTGGCTATTAAAAACAGTGACACCTGCAAATGCCCAGGTTTACCTCATACAGGATAAAACGAAGAAGAACTCCTGGTCATGATTACTTTGCCATCCGAGCTCATTCATGTATTCGGGTTTTTTTTACGTAGCAGGAATTTTATCCACGGATCCACCAGGTGATTGGATATCCCCCCACCCCCCACACATCTTACTGATATTTTCTATCAACTTAATGTTTAAGGCTGTTACTTTCCCTCCCCCAAGCACTCTCGTGTCGTACACTCAAGCTTTTCTTTAACTGCTGTCATTGCCAGTTATTCGATCTGTCAATGCTATTCGACCATTCAGTGCTATTCGGTGAGTCGGTGCTATTGCGAATTGCATCAGTCATTGTTACCCAATAAAACGTCACTATTCGATCAGTCACATTGTATTAGTTGTTGCTGATATATTCGTTGATATATTCGTTGCTCTACGAATAATTTTTTTGCTATTGAAATAATCCAGATAATCGCACTACTCGGTTACAGCCGAATGTTCTATCATTGGATGATGCAACCGAATATCGGTAGACAGGCCAATTTATAACGTCGAGAATCCGTTGACCTGACTCCAATACATTGGCACAACCTCTTGTTTATATACCACGCTGAGGGACAAAGGAACCGACCCAGCAGGTCACGGGACCTATATTCCGAAGAAGAGTCTAAAACCATAAACCAAACAAAGGTCAAAATGATACGCGTCGCTTATGAGGTTATATATACAAATGGAAATTGAAGAAGGAGACTGCGACTGTCTAAATTTGATTAAATCTATTATAATTTTGAGACTGTAAGTTTCTTTATTGTAGTTATTGAAATGTAGAAATGTGGCTCATTTAGATATAGTCATTAACAGCCTGATAAAAGTTATTGATGACATACCCTGATACCTTCAACGCGATGATTTAGCAAGACATTATTTTACATGCTTTTCAGTTTTGCTTTCCAACTAGAAATTTGTTTCAGATGCCTGTAGTTTACTGGTTTGTCAAACTGATTTTATTGATGGCTAGCAATATTGTTACGATTTTTCAAGACATAAAATCACCAACTATAAACCCATACTTTGGAATAACATTTGCTAAACTGTTACGATTTTTGTTGATATACGTTATACAAAAGTTTTCGAATTCGCTTACTTTACGTCTTCGCAATGAAAACAATAACCGAAGTGACTGTACTGATAAAAGGTAAGAAAATGAAAAGACGATCGTCCGTTAGCATCCTAGCATCAACAAAGGGTTTTTATAAAAGCAATTATCAACACGAAATTGAATTAGCAGCAACAATAAGTTGTAAGGTATGTTTACAAAAATTCCTTACAGATAAGCCCTTACAGTTTTCCCTCGGCACGTGGGCCTCTGCATCGAATGCCAGCACCGTATGAAAAACATTGATCCTTAACTTTAAAAATAATTCAAGTGATAAGATCAGAGCCATTAAATGTGATCAAAATTGGGCATGCATCTGGTGGTAAGGTGATTAGGATCCTTAGTTTATTCAACCTGTATATGTCTTGATCTTGTAACCATACCCACCTATACAGAGGCTAGATAAGTAAAAGTGTTCAACTGTATAGCCGAGATGGAAAATCATGTCTGTGGTAAGTGCACATTTCATGATTAACTCCATAAATTAGCAAGTCAACAATTCAAAAGTGAAAGAAATTCAATTGACCCCAAGTCGTCAATTATTGATTGTGAATAACTTCCCAAGTTATTAGTTGCCCCCTCCTCCCCAAGAAGTTAATTGTAAAATTTTGAAATTCCTGGTCACCTGCTAGCAGCTGGTCAAGATATACGTGGTTAAAATGGATCCCTCGCTGTGACAAGGGATGGATTTAGAACTCCGGCACGTATACACATTGTGATGTTTATTATTCATGGTGCGTGAAAAGTAAGATTACCTGTTACAAAGTCTGAGATATCATGAACAAACAAACGCCGTAGTTTTATTCATCCAACTTTGAAAAGTCAACAGACACAAAAAGAGCGGATAGTGTGAGACGAGTACATACAAACACTCGTTTCCTAAACTTTTCTGTATTTCTTGACGAACAGTTGAATTTCTTATCTATAAGAAGCTCTTTTTAAAAGGTGAAACAGATTAAACTCCTTTTATGGCTTGCGGTAGAGGAATTGCCATTCTATTAGTATACGTGACTTAATGAATAACATTTTCCTCCCCTCAAGTCATCGATCAGGAAGGTCACTTGAAATGAACACAAGCTTGATGGCTGGTAGTAAACAGGATTCATCATATTGTGGACTATGAGAAGATTTCCTTCTTACCTGGGGAAATGGCTTATAATTTCCCTTGCTTCAATAGCTAAGTTTGTTATTCGGCTCCTGTGATCATTTTAGATTCCTAAAGGCAGGATGGTATTATTTGCTCCATGAACACTCGCTAAAATTGTGGTTATAGACTTCCATATCATTTGAGATGATAATGAGCAGAACTTCGTCAACCAAATTTGTGATTTGATATTCATGCGACTTCTGTTTAGGCGCAACTACTGTAAAATAATGAGCGTCAGCACCAACTCTTAAACCCCCAATACCAAATTCGCTTAACCACGGCCTCTGCTACTCTTCTTAATTCGGGATTACTGCTTAGGAACTCATTGAAGATGTTGTCCTGTTTGAATCAAGAGTTCAATGTTTTTACTTATGCAGATCACATTGCCGACTGACCAGTCTCATTTATTTTTCAGTCATTTTGAACATTATCAACTGCCCGTTTTTGTTAAACCTTTCCTGCTGTAAGGATACATATTATCGATTGTATTTGGTTTACTGCTTTTTAATTCCGTTTTCACAAAACGTTAAGGACATATCATTAGAAGAAAAGGTAGTTGACAACTCACTAGACTTTACGATCGAACACTTCCAACAAGTTAATAAGTGTTAAAAAATATTTGGACATTTTCAGACAAAGGAACACAATAATTATGCACTCTGTATACTTTTGTTGATTAAACCGTTGAAAATATTGAGAAACCAAGAATTTATTTTTGAAATAACTCTATTTGTTGAAAGAGAAGATATAAATCAAGACATAAGTTTGCAAGATTTCGACTCTTATTAATACAGTATCCTCCTGGCAAGATTTCTGGCATCAAATGAACTAAGTACGAAAACTTCCTGTCCGTAGCGATGCTTCGATAACTTATTTGGACTGAACCTCTGAAAATAGATCTCATAGCCTATCGTACTGTGGCCACCTTGGAGACCTCGGTTCAGTTTAGCTTATTGATACGTAGTCCATTTGGGGACCGTAAGTGTCTTTTCAAGGGCATATTTCCTTGCTGCTTCAGCACTTCCTTCCCAATAAATGATATTATCGATTCATTACATAATCCTTCTTCCTATTCTCTCTGAATACTGTACCGAAAAATCTTTCAGTGACTGAAACTCTTCCACCAGTGGCATATCCTCTGAGTGTGCTAGGTGTGTGAAATTAAGTTGACAGCCATTACTATTTTGCAGTAATTCCTCAGTTTCTTTTTAGACTTAGCCTCCAATATGTCCATCCTCTATCACTATTATTGCGTGCAATACAACGCTATGGTTTGCAATTGTAACACGCCTGGCAACTTAACTCAGACGCTCCTGGCTTCTACCAATCAAAGCGACAAGAAATTCCTGCAAATAAAGCGGCAAGACCAAATTACCAAGAACGAAGTACTCACTTGAACAGAAATGGACATCTAAGAAGCTACTGTTATTCGATATCGACTGCAATAGACTGGACATTTTGCCCGACTGCTAGACATCCTCGTTCCGAAGCAAATCCTCTGCTCAGAACTTATATCTGGCAAGATACCACGAGGAGCTTCATGAAAGGCTACTAAGATCATCGCAAAGCGATCACGAAAAGGAGTAACAAAAACTCAACTGGAAAAAGGCAGTTAGAAAAATAAAGGGAGGAATACAGACCATGAGAAGTGATACGGTTGAGATAAACAGAAGGCAGCACAAAGAGACGAAGAGAGCTGATACAAACAATCCACATAACCCTCCCATCTTCTCGTGTGACAAGTGTAGACGCCACTTTAAATCAATATTGCACGGAACTTTATTACCAGGAACCGAGTCTCGTAGACGATGCAAAGAGCACAGATCTCAACTACTACCAAGAACTATTTGAAATCTGCGCCTTCTTCAAGCGCATGTTTATAAACTATTTCATCTCTTTGAATAAATACAAGTCGCCTTTGTAGCTGTGAGGTTAGACTGCACTATGATCATTCCTTGTAAAACCTGCAGGTGAGATCGTGTATTCACATCCATGTGACACTGTGATTCAAAGGAAATTAAACCAAGAGCTTACAAATTTTAGCTTCGCTTTAATTTGTTGTCTACTAGATTATTTATTTTGTAGCAAATTTCACTTCCTATGCATAGAAAGAGTAACAATACTCAACTTATTTTTAAATAAAACTGTTTGTAATTACTCTATATCTGTTTGATGGCTATTAATTGTAATGAACAATGTCGCCTGTGTATTCATATGATTTAAATTATGTGTTGGTACCTAGCTTAACGACTTTTGATTACCTACCTTAGTAAGAAAAGATTTTCTCGCACAGCCTTCTTATTTTTCAGTAAACTGCCATATTCAACTCAATATTGAGTTAGAGCAACTATTTTTGCTGCTGTTTGCAAGCATGCTAGCTGCAAGCAAGCAGGCTGATTGCTGTTTGCAAGCTCGCTTTGAGAGAAGGCTGGTGTTACAATCCTTTACCAATGGCACTTTTATTGTGGTAAAGCGCATTCGAACTCTCAGTCAACGAATTGCAAATAATCTAATATACCATGGCGACGCCCAACAAGCTTTAATGTGACCCTATGGATAAAAAAAGTCAAAACCATGTCTTCTAGGAGCCCTCGTGTCACATAGGCGTTTCGATTGTAGGAAAGAGTGCGGAATGAACTGTTCATTGAACATAGTTCGTGTGAGGATAATGTTGCTAACAATCATATGTGACAAAGCCCCCACATCATTATTGAACACCCCCTCCCCCCACACACATCTTGAAAGATTATATTGAGTACGACGCAGAAACGTTGCAGGTTATGTAGACTTAAAAGGTTATGAAAACGTAGAGCAAGGTACATCACTGAGTCTCAAGGAAAGCCGTGCTGTTGACTCGGTGTTACCTATTGACTTACTAAGGGACAGCTGAAAGATTCAGGCACATAATTGTTAGGATCTTTCGGACCTTGTCATGTTATGAACCAAACTGGCTTTTGTGTTAACTCTTCTCTTTGACATTCATTAGTGGGTTATAGGTTAGTTTTGCTACGTTTTAGTCCTTAGATTGGTATTCTCTGATAAATATACTGTAGTCACTTGACACAAATTGGAGCTTACAACATTTCACAGCAGACCACATTCACTTAAATGTTTTCTCTTGTAACAATACCATACGATTGTGGATTGTAAGCAAAGAAAACTTAGAGACTTGAGAAATCCAGAGTAAAAATAGGGAGACTCGTCTATTCACAAATTTTTCGTACTTTTACTTGCTGAATTTTAACAAAAAATACGCTTGATATCATCATCACTCAGAAATGATAATGACAAGATCAGTAATAGACCTACTAGGGAGATGGTCATATTAAGATTCAGTAAGCAGATAAGCAGAGTCAGGATCTTTTACCAGAGGATCTGATCCAATCAATGACTCAAGATATTACTGATGACTAGCAGCAGACTTGGTGGTTTACATTTGTGAATTGTGAGAATTATCAACTGTACCGCACTTTAAATTACAATTTAGAATGCCGAGGAGAAAGGAAACAAGTTTAAGGATTCACTTTTGAAAATGTTGAAAAAACAGGAGCAACTTAGCAAAAAAAACTTTTGAAGAACAAGCACAAAATACCATCAAATCCAGTTGGATTAACTGGATCTAACCAAATTGCTAGAAGTGTAACTGAAGCAAATGACAGCTCTGGAAGAGCTTATTAGTTTTCAGCTGTAAATCAGGATGTCAATGACCAACGTCATGAATGTGCCATAGCAACGAAAATGGAATCTTTCATTGTCAGATGAATTTGTGCAATACGAAAAATTCAATCACTTTTTGTGGTGAATATTGAAAACCCTCAGGGGATCTTCGAGGCCTTTTTCATGAGCAATACAAAGACTGTCGCGGTCAAAGCTGCCCATGCCATGCATATGATTATGGGAGTATGTAACACAGAACAAAGACTGCCAGAAATAACAACGTATTTTGCAAAGTTAAATTTATGAGCAGTCTCATACAAAGCAAAAATGTCAAGAGGATGCTGCACAAAAAAGGCTAAACATTTGCAAAATCACAGCGAAGACCATGAGTATTTCAAAATATGACAGTGAGGGCAATAGGTAATTTAGCAGAGTTGTACAACTGCGTTAACCTAAGGTTTCCATAATTAAATTAAAGTTGAAAGCCAAGGATGACATTCAGCTTTCGGAAGCAAAGTTTCCTCTCACGCAAAGTGTCCCAGCAGATGAAATGCTTGTGACCTCAAAATGGCTCGCCAGACGTAAATGCAGGGCATTCGCCCGTGCTCGACACAGTAAACGGATGCACCGGTATAATTCAATTACTAACAGGGCAGCTCTACTAAAACGTTTGCGTTGTTGACGTCGCGAAAATAGACATGTTTTAATACAGATGATTTCTTTAAGTACAAGCTCATTCGGGAGTCGTGAGCACCGGACGTCGGAGGATACAAAAACAGACGTATCTCGGCAATCAGGAATACTAGTTATTTTTTAATTTGTTAGTAATGCAGTGCTAATGACAAGTAGCCTTGGCTTGCTCTGGCGCAAACCTGATGGATTCATAGGCGTTTACTTTTGTTGTATATCTGCCAACCTCAAAGAGACAATTGCCTAATGTTTTCTTTTCCAAAAAGTTTCAAATTCGTTAATATATTTCCATTTCTTGATGAACGGTATAGGTAACATTATTTCACGACCCTATGGTAGTCCAAAGTTTTATAGTTGGCATGAGCATTGCAGTGGGAACTTTCTCCTTGTGGCATTTCTTTGGAGATCACCGCATATAACCCAACGGATTAGCCAAACTGCTAATTGAGGGGGCAAGAAAATAAGGGTCCTGGGCTTCTCCCATACAAATTTGGGGTACCAAGTCCTTCATTTTGGTTCGGAATGCACTGGCGATGAGGGACTTAAATAATTTCGTGGCAGTTATTTTAAAACAGAGCGTTTGGAGGAAAATAACTTGAAGATACATCTGCACTTTGACTAATAAGGCATTTCCTGATTTCATCCTGAGTTGTCCTAAAATATGGAAGATTTTACAATTTTGTAACACATATCTGATATGAGTTGACGAACCTCTGCTTTTTAAAGTTTCTTTCTAACGCCTACAATGATAATATAAGTATTAAGAGAGAAGATTTTTAATGTCATCCATTTCCTGCCACTAGCATTCTAAATTTTACGAGAATTTCCATTACCTCATCTCCGTGTATTTGTGACAACAATTCTTACCATACGACCTGTTTTCTCCTAGATTTCAAATGAATCTTTCAACACAAAATGGGGGGGGGGGCAATGCCCCCACATGCCTACAGTCACCACTTCTCTTTCCTGTGTAAGAAGAACTGCGTTACTCGACTGTCATCTCACCACCAAGTGCCGTGCCGTAAGGGTTCGCACCATTTCAGAAAAAGCTGAGGCACTTGCAGTGCAAAAAGAATTTATTCTACTGTACAAGCACGAAATGCATACCAAATTTTAGTCCCGCAAAAATCCGACTGAAAAACCTATAGCGATGATGAGTAGAATTTTTAGAATGCTGGAAAGTCTCAACGTCAACTTTTCTAACGCCGCAGCAGTGGTTGTGTTATCTTCCCATAAGAACCGTGCCTGCTGTCACTATTCGTGATTGCCGATTATTGTTTTGGTTGGAGGACACGCGCGAAAATTCAAGGCCATGTGCACAGGAAGTAAGAAATTCATACAAGAGTGATTTTCACTGGTTAGTCCTCTGATCAGGGCTAAGGACAAGCCAATTGATTTGTTTCTTCGGTATGCCATCTCATGATTGGTGCAAAAAACAATAACAACCTTGAAGGGTCTAGCGCATATAAAATTTTATTCTAGTCGTCAACTTCAATCAAAACAAACTTCGGTTTTACTGTCGCTTTGAGGAAAGCTGTATGCAAATGTAAATGGAAATAGGGTTATATCGATAGCAGTAGTTTTACTCTTAGAAGAGAATCGCTTTAGATTTAATTTACAAGTCAGAGTTGCCCAGCAAAAGCCAAAAGCAAAGTTTTGTAGAACTGGAAAGCGGAAACTATTCAAGTAGTCAGTCAGACAGTTCTGGCAACATGGTGAAGACTTTTCGGGCTTATCTCCCTGTCAATGCGTATCGAAAATACAGTTGTGTTCATTGTAGGGCACATTTAGCGAGTCATGATGATCTGATCTCAAAGGTAAGGTGGTATCTCGACTGACTACAACCAAATTTGTAACCCGTTGTCTCGAAGCACGTGAATAACATTTCAATCACTTCCTTAATTTTGTTTGATTCCTTCCCTACAGTCATTTCAAGGCAGTCAAGGCAGAGCTTACCTGTTCAACTCAGTGTAAGTGGTGTTTGGCCTTTTTTCCAGTTGTATTGAATTCTCTGCCGCTTTTTGTTTGTGTCGATGTTAAGGTTTTCGTGAAGGTCGACTCTTTGATTTTCAATTTTTAGTGTGAATATTGGATGCGGACCAGCAGAGGAAAGGGTCTTGCTTACAGGCCTCCATGCTGTTGCCGATATATATTGTGAAAATTGCAAGACAACGCTAGGATGGAAATATGTACGTCCAATTTAACTTGTCGCTTTTTTCGACCTTCACGTATGTATTTTTTCATATATTGCCGGAGTTATGGACACGTTAAGTCTTATGGATAATGACGTAATGTTCATCGGAGACAATTTTGTTTTTGCCCTTAGTTCTGGGAGCTCTGTGTTCTTTTTTCTACATGAATTGCTTATTGACGTAGAAAGTATAGACGACAAAATACTGTTGTGCTTTGGGGAAGTGGCCTCGTTGATTTTGTGTATCAGGTAAACAGAGCTATGATTACCGTTAATGGTCATCCCAAAGCTTCCTTTTGTTGTCTTCGGTTTTTTAAAAAGGGGCGCCATTTATTAGGCATATGGATATGTTGTTAACTTGCTGGAGTTTGGATTGGGCTAAGGATTTGGTAGATGATTGCAGTGGACTGTTTTTATCTCGTTATTGTAGTTTAAAAGATTTTTTATTCTCCCCTGCGACCCAGAAGTACCCTGACAGATTTGAGGTATTTGGGCTCTTATTTTGACCTTCATAAACTGGCTTAGTTTATGAATGTGTGTTGATATTTGGTGTTGTCACGTTCTGTCGCCCCATGCACGTTTCGTAAAGGGTAAATCGTGGTATTGTTGTGCCCTGTTATGACCTAGCACGGTCCCAAACATAATTGTTTGTAATCCATTTGGAAACACGTAGGAATTGCAACCTTTGAAGTGCTTGTTTTAGCACGTCGACAGTCGACGATGAATATATATTATTCTCTGTAAAAACAGTCTTTGCTTTCATACCATCGATCCCCATGCTGTGTGCATAAGCACGAAAGTACCTGTCAGATATCAATTATTCCATGCTCCTGGATGCATTTGAAAATGTCGATGGTGCAATGTGGACATGAAGTTCTGTGTTTTGAACCGCTTACATGCTTATCACGAGTAATTTGAGTCTTCTCTGGCTCAAATATGCGCTGTACCCAGTCGAATTTCTTGATTGCAGTTATTGTTTTGAATGTTCCGCGTGACAGATTTGGAAACTGAGTTTTCACCGCTGTCTTGATTTCTTTTCAACCATGTCTCGTTTGCTAAACAGGCTGCTTGCCACAGCTGAAGGATAACAAAGTTTTAAATACACCACAACACACGTGCTCCTTAGATTTCAGTTTTTATTGTTTTTCGTCAAGCAGTTGGTGATCATGCAATGCACTTGTCTGTTTTAGGAGCACGCTTTTGAATCTAGCCAGAAATACAAGGAGGGAAAGTTTATTATAGAACTTGCGCACATGATCAAAGAAAATGGCTGGGAATAGACGCTCAAGAAGCAGACGACTTACTAAGAAAGTCCATGACCTTCGGAAACGTCGTGAATTATTTATCATAAACCTAGCTAGCGGCGTGAATTCGTTCAGTGTATGAATTCTGATGTGGTTCTGTATTTCTGAACTGGTCCTTGGAGACTAGGTTGCTTAGTTGTATTATTTGTACAAATTGTAAATAAATGAAAAGTTAGCTATTATTCCCAGTGATACTGTGATTAACGGGTTCATTACGTAGCCTTTTTATTATAAGGTACACAACATACTTCGCCGCAGTTGATACTATTAGCCTTTGGTGTGATTTACATCTTGATTCGGGATTTGAAAATCAGATGATGATGTTATGGAAAGCAAAAGTGTGGTATGGACTTTAACTGCGAAGCCAATCAGGACCGACAGTTGGGCGGGCAGGACAACTCGAAAATGGTCGGCATATTTCTTCCAGGGTATTTATATTCTTCATACCTGTTGTTTTTTATCAGTAATGTTATATAGCCACGGAAAGAGGCATGAAAATATAGTTGTTGCTTTGTTGAACAGGGATGGCTAGTCTAAATTGCCAGGAATATAGTATTTCCAGTCTCTGCATGAGTGAAGTTAGCAATAATCAATAGGTTATGCATTGTGCTTGTTATTTCATGGTAAACAGTTTGTTCCAAAATGGAAAGTATAGTATGGCGATAGCACAAAACAGCCGGAGTGGTTAGGATTGTTTTATCGCCATTTGAATGTAAATTTTATTTTGTAAATAGGCATATTGTCAGGGTGAAAGGGAAGACATACAGTCCTTTGGAAGGTACTTATGCTCAGTTTTTGAAAACTTACCTCTGACGTCAGCAGAAAATTGGTCGGCACCCTCCAGCAAGCACTGATGTTACGCGGATGTGGTGGAAACCTGAACGAAAATTTTGGGTTATAGATAATAAGTTCCCGTAAGTAAAACATAAGCTGTAAAAGTCACTTGTAGTTGCTTGTGAACGAATTTGGGGAATATATCGCGTTTCGGCAGGAAAAACACCCCGAAGGCGTCAGCCTGAAACCATTGTGAATGTTATGTACAATTCCTGACGTCACATCCGGGCTTGTTGAGTTGCTAAGGGTGAAGCATGGTTGCTCGGAAATCTGTGGTTCAGGCCTTTTTATTGATTGCTGTTAAGCAGGAATTCACTTTCTTTGATCCATTGGATTTGATTAATCCAAGGTATATATAGGCAGTTACATTGTATGTATTTTATCTTCCTGACTCCTCTGATAAAGTTAATGTTCATTCAATTTTTGAATTAATTTATACAGCATATCTATAAATATTCGGCGTAGTGTATGAATTTTACCTAACATGGAATATTGAGCATCGTAAGCAGTAGTTGTGGATTTGTATTTAAGGTTTGTAAATGTAGATGGCTTGCTGACTCGTGAACACTAAGGTAATGTATCTTTGTGTGTTGGTGTGCGTCTACTCTCCTTTTCTTCTCTGTTTGGTTGACTCCTTCAGTATATTCAGAGATTTTTGTAGCTGTGCGAGAGTGTGCATTTTAGCTGAAGAAAAAGCTACATAACAACACTGCAGTTTAAATATGCACAAAATTAAGGGTGCAGGAAGTACAACGGGAGTCTGTGCTAATCCTTTTTTGGTAAATTATTTTTAGCAAAATAGAAATTCACAAATTCAAATTTAAATTATACATTCTCTGTAATACCCTCTATATTTAACATTCCGATCTTTTCAATCTAAAAATTAACTGGCAAATTAACTATTTTTGGTCTAGCCTTTGATAGGGCTGAGCTTTGAGACCGCAGCAGTGGCTTAGTGTCAGAGTGCTTGCTTTGCATGTGTGAGGTTGTGGGTTCAAATCCACGACCGGGTCATACCATAGATTTGAAAATATTGTACATGTGTCCCTGATTAGCACTCAGCACTTACGGGATAGATTATGGAAGTTAAAAACACACTGCTACCAGTGAGCCAGCCCCCTACTGTAGCATTCACTGTAATTGCACAGCATTGTGATCCAAAGGCTAAAGAAACGGAGATGGGTGCCGCCCTAATACACCAAGTTTTGGGAAGTAACTGATGACTTTGATAGGGCTTGAATTTCTTCCTTCTTTGAGATGTTAGCTGCCCTCCTTCCTCGTCACAATATTAGTCAGCCAGTTTTAGTACTGAATGCAGGGGACTAATTGAAACTTCGGTCGTATTTTCTTTTTTGCCTGTTATGCAATATCTGTTGTGAAAATGCTAATACCAAAGTTGTGCCATAAATTCGTTCAACTTGCTAGTTTGGCTGCCAGAATTCCAAATAGTGATTGAAGGAACCAAACCAAAATGTGCTATCAATTTATCAACACCTTATTGAAAATCAAGCTGAGTAAAATTCTGATTACTTGCATTTACATGGGCGACTCCAAAAGAGGTTGTGATGGCTTCAACCCCCATATTTTTGTTTGTTACCATTAAGAAGCGCAGCATAATTTCAAACATTGGTAACATGATTGTTAAGTCGTAGCTAGCAGTTATGAATTATGTATAGACTTGCAACAATGGTCATAAAATCTTAGTATAATTACGATGCAATTGTGTGCGTTTTGCAAAAGTTGGTTTTTTGTCAAATAATACTGGTGCCGCCCCTAATTTACCATTTTCATAAAATTTAGCTACACTCCAAACCCTTTCATTTTATTAAACTTTTCACAAACTTCAAAAATTGTTCCAACGAGCAGAAAAACCGACCTTTTAAATTCATTGCCTCTAGAGCAACTGCAGTAACTTGCACAATGACCAACCGGAGCCTTAGGTCTGAGGCACAAGAATTGATGGGAGCTCAAATGAAATTTAAAAAGTAGCAGTTGTTTAGGCCCAAAGCAACACAATACTACTACTATACTTGTTCTAAAATCGGCTTGGAAATTTGCGATATTGCAATAAAACATACTTGAAAGCATTTTTCGTCCGACACTTCAGAGGAACAATCGCCAAAAAGGAAAGTATATGTATATGGCAACTTATTTTATACGAAACAGAGAGAAACTATCCAATCAAAAACAGGAAAGAGGAAAATGAAGAGACAAAACATCAATGGAAGAGTCCAAGTGAAAAAACGGACTCCTGCCTACAAAATCCTGTTTTTTTTTTTGTTTTAATGTAAACAGACTCCAATACACCTACGTGGGAGAGCGATCTTGCCATGCCAATTATCAGACTTCGCACCCTTATACTTTTTGTGTATTCCGAGTTTTCTAACAAATGTTGGCGTATGATGAGTTACTCTAGAGAACCCTCATACTTCCTTTCCAGTGTAGCTATTGTGGTAAAGCTCCATGCACAACAAATACATATAAACGCATTTAATGCTATTTGTAATTTTAGTATTTCAATCATCAAGACAGCTGTGTAGGCTGGCAATAAGGCTACTTTTACTAGTCAGTATATTCGTTGGGATTCTTGTTTTGCTAAAAAGAGGAAAATGAACCTCACCAGAACACTTGCCCATAGAGCACTTTGTATCTGTTCAAAATCTAAATTAAATTCGGAACTAGGGAAAATAAAATCTATTGTTTTGCAAAACTGGTATCTAGAGGATGTTGGTTCTAGAATTCTTCTAGAAAAGATCGCTGATTTTATAACAGAAAAATCTTTTGGGCTTCAAAAATGTCCTGTATACTTAAAACTTCCTTGGTTAAGCAATGTTTATATCCGCAAAGAAACAGATTAAAGCATTTGTAGTTAAGTGTTCCTCTGCTGTCAATCGAAGAATTGTTTTCACGCCTAGGAAGAGCTTGCCATCCATTCATAAGGATTGTGTACCTACCACAGAAAAGCGTAGTAGTATATGAATTTTTGTGCCGATGTGAAAATTCGGAATGTGCCACAATGTATAAGGATGAGAATTTTTGTGTAATTGGAACAGCTAGATTTTGCTTTGAGCTAAGTGTATTGGAGTCTGTCTACATTAAAGCAAGAAAACCAGAAGGCAGAAAGAGTTGGTTTTTTCACTTGGACTCTTTCAATGTTTTTTTCTTTCTTGCTTTTGATTGGATAGTTTTTATACATGTTTCGTATAAAGAAGGCTACAAAACACATATACTTCCCTCTCTGACAATTCATACTCAAAATTTTTGAGTGTCGGACGAAAAAATCTTTATAGGATGTTTTTGCGCAATGTCGCAGAGTATGAAGGCGATTTTCAAACTTTGTACCACAGATATACTTATTTTAGTAAAATATGTGTTGCAGTAAACCCTATGTCGGCTAGGAATTTTTTTGTACCAGGCTCATTACTGAGAGTAGGTTATTTCCATGCCAGGGTTAGGGAATTTACTAGGAAGTGAGTTCTTTATGAGAGTGGGCTGTCGTTACCTTCTCTCACCAATGGTATTTTGTTTGTGGTGATGCGGATTTGAACTTGTGACTTCTAGCTTGCAAGATTGCTGTCTTATCCAGTATACCACGGTGGCTCTAGCATTTATTTAACAGGATTATCAACTGTTGTGAAGGAGCCTGCTAGTTCTTTAGAAGGCTACACTTCTTAGTAGCCCGTTGTTTGTATCAACAGGAGGTTGTCTCATAAGAGGCAATCTGCAATTATAAGCGGGCCTTGTTTAAAGACCCATGTGCCTATATGCGAATAAAGACACTTGTATGCTTATACGACGACGAAATTCGAAAGAGATGAGAGAAGATACCACCAAGTGTTTTATCAAATTATTTCAATTTGTAGATAATGCTTGATAACAAGCTCGATTTTTCTTAAGTTTCTTGCCAAAGTTTTGGTGGTGTGATGTTACCCTTGCTTTAATTCTTCCGCCAGAAGTCAATATACACGATCAGAATTCGGCTATTCTTTTGGGCATGTGCCCGGCAGTTTTACCTCTTGTCATTCTTACAGCATATTTATTTTGTTGGTTGTGATAATGCCTTTTGCAGAAGGGAATTCCTCCAGTAAATTGTGTCCAGATTTCCTTTTGAACATGATGACTAGCTAAAAAACTTTCAAAACTGAAAGACTATGGTCTGAAGTCCGTTACACGAGCCAGGCAGAATATGCACACTTCTGGAAAGCGGGAAGTTAAAATTCTTTTAAACCGGCTCTGCTACCTGCTGTCATAATATTACTAAACTGTAATGGCAGATATATTCGTTTGAATTTATAACTTGGAAGTGGCTTGAGATCAACAGCAATAATGTTTAACCGGCGGCGATAGAGATGGGCATTCATAGGAAGTATTTGATGTTATCTTCAGCCCTCTGACACAGTTAAATGCAATAGAATTGATAAATATAGGAAAATACCATTTATAAGCGTATTCAAAACTTCAAAAACGGGTGGTCATATTTTGGTGGCGATTTCTATCACCGTCTGGACTCTGGATTTTTCAAAAGAATTATTGAGACAAAATACTGGTTTCATAATACGTGCTCTGACCTGCTTGGTAAAGGTCTGTGCTCTTGGGGATCCTATGGCATTTTTGGTTTGTCATACATCTTTCTCTGGTACACATTGCCAAATAGTTTTCAAAGTACTCAAACAGGAAGTCGAACAACACGAAGTCCACGACCAGGACGCCTAGTGGAAAATTAAGCTGTAAACCAAGTAATTTAATCTGTAGGATTTGTTGTACAGTGGGAGTGTTTAGGTGGCTATTTTAACAACCCTTAAGGGTAAGCTTATCTTAAATTGTTTTGCTCTTCTCGGCCGTTAAAGTTTGACCACAGACAGAAATACAGGATTTTTAGTCTACGGTGGAGTCTTGCCTTAATTTAAAGTAAATCTGAAGGTATGGATTGGCAAATCTTTTCTTACGATAGTCAGCTACTGTTTTTTTAAAAAAAATATGCAGTATTAGGCCATTAATCGAATTACATGTGCGGTAACGTTTAAGTAAAAGTTCCTTCCCACGCCTTTTTGATGCAAAGGGCGGCGTCTATCTTCGTTTGCTCAGCCCTTGGGTCATATAGCTTTACAAGCACAGTGAATGCTACAGTAGGGGGCTGACTCACTGGTAACACTATGAGTTTAACAGCTATAATTTATCCCATAAGTGCTGAGTGCTATGTAAAGAAGCATTATGTAGCATTGTAAACTCTTTCCTATGACTCGGTGGTGGATTCGAACCCGCAATCTTTCGTAGATGCGCAAAGCGAGCACTGAACCCCTATGCTATAGCTGCGTACATTTAACGAGATAAAATTCACAAATTATTGTAGAACTCAAGGATTATAGTATGATGTGTCAGGGAGCATGTGTAAATGCCCCATATATGAGCCAGACATTTTCAAGGCAAAGGGAACAGATTGCAGGCGAGGACGTGTTGATCATACCCATCAAAACCAGGACGCCCCCTCAAAAAAGCCCCCCCCAAGACGTCAAAAATTCAAAAAGCGCCCAGGGCACTTTTGTGAGGAAATATGGTAATGCTGTTACCTACGTCCTGTAATTAAAACGAGATTCAATCAGATGCAAATACAGTGCAGGCTTAATGATGCCATCTTGGCCTTTGCATCTGCGTTTGGTAATTAGAATTAAAAAATTGAATAGCCCGGGCCTTCTTCATCAGCTGCTAATGAATCCCACTCATGAAACAAATTACCTGAAATAGCGTTTCTTACATTTACAATCACACTCCTGGTAAACAGGAAGGTGTTAGTTCTTTGCTGAAAGGACAAAAATCTCTTTCAAGACAAGACTTTTAGATGCCTTCCAAAATTTGTAAATTGCAAACGACAGTTCATGACATTGTAAATTTACGTGACCACATAGTTGTACACGATAATAATGCATATTAATTGTCTAATCAAGACATGAAGTTGCATGTATATTTCACATTAACTATTACATTTCTTTCCCCATGTGGCATTTGTCTCTCGTTTCGGTCAGTTAACCCTTAAGGGAAATAGCGTTAATGACCTGTACAAACACTAACAATGGAAAAGGACAAAAGGCTGATAAACCCAGAGAAAATCGAGCTTGTTCTTCAAGCGAAAGTCGTGTGCATCGGGTGGACCATATTATTTTCATGCTTACGTGCTCAGGGACTTCTGCAACCGTATTTGTTATTTCTTTTACTTGAAAAATTGTAAACTTTTGGGTGAGGAGATATTTTTGTTTCGTACTCATTTGGATTGCCAAGGGTTCCATCTTGCTATACAGTTGCGTGACCTGGTGACTTGTGCTCTGAACCTCTGTCCGGTTATGAGGGTAGTCAACATTTAACTGAAAGCTTTTCGTTTACAACATGGCCGGTATTTAAATGACAATGATGATTTTTCTGCCTCTGTTAGATATGAAAATTTTCGATTGATGAATTTTGCTTGAACTTCCACTCGTGCTATTACTTGAACTGGAGGTTGTCCGATACAAACAGCGGGGTCAAAGAGATATAATTCACATGGTTACCGATGCTCAAGCAAGACACGGTGTAATTCACCTTTGATAGAGGTCAAGCCTTTGTAGCAGGAACACGACATGCCATATGACGCGAAAAAAATCCAGAAGAGATATCAATAATTCAACCACTGGGAAACTACGTACTTGTGCCCACGAAAAAAGTAGACATACAGTATGTTTAAAATACTTTTAAGACAAAATTTAAAGGAATCTGAAATTACTAATAAATAAGTAGCGGCCAACAGAACTCGTTGTTTACATTTACTCATGTTCGTTAGGAAAGCTTGCATACCCCTCAATAGATGTCAGATGTTTTATGTTTATTAATATATTGTGCTAATGACTCCTTGACAACTTCACTACAAAGTATATTGAGCTTTTGATAATAATGACAGATAATTAGTTGATTGTCTTGTTTTACGTGACTTTTGTCTTTGATATTTATCAGAACTATGGATCATCCCATTTTGCTGATCGCTTTTGCGTGACAGTAAGACATTAATACACACGCCATAGATCCATTAGCCCCATCATATTCTGACCTCAGATTGCATGTTATGGACAGCAACTTCTCCAAAAAGCAAGTAATTTTGTTAATAGAGTGTTATATCCTTATCAACTCGACGAGTTCACACATAATACGCTCGGCCTTTAAAAATTTTAGAATAATCAAGATTTATTCACAACCCGACAACCAAATGAGAAATTGTATTCGATGTCACTTTTGTTCTCATAACGTTAACGGTGTTGTAATTGGGGTTTGAGAAACGAGGGCTGAAAATAAAAACTGACATCGTGATTCCAGGACAATTTCTTTCGTCGCAACACACAATAGACAGCGAAGAAAAATCTGTAGATTCTTAAAAGGAGGAAAGATCCACAAAGACCCATAGTGACCTACAGCGACCCACAAAAAGCTGCAAACTACAACAGCCCAAAATCCACACCTAGTAGGACAAGAAACGGTCTACAATGAATAAGAAAGCCTTATTCATATGCAATAGATCACAACTACCGCAAAGCATCGACTCCGAGATACAACGAGCCACAACAATGCAAAGGAAGCTACAAATTTACATTCAAATTTATTTGATTTAGTCTCAGCTGCAAATAATTTTTCTGCGGTTTTCGATCAATAATTCAGTAATGCCCTAGACGCATCGAGTTATCTTTTCATAAAGTAATACTGGTCGTTGACGATGTCCGCCCTTCGTTTTGGTATGTACGGACAGTAACATGCACATTTTGCCACTCTGCTTTCCTTCATACGTGTGGCATACAATATTTAGAAGGTTACTAGAAAGGTTTTTATTTACCCTTGTCTTCGATGACAGTGATTGCACATTGCTTTAAAACATTTTCGAAATATAAGTAATATTCATTATCATGAAAGTCCAACAAACGGTCCAACACATCACAAACGTGTATGAAAGAAAAACGTTTTGGGATATCTACTGGTTTGCTCCAAGCCTTAACAGTCGCAATTGGTGTCTCCTCATAACATCTTAGTGAAGATTCATTAGCTGTTGGTACGCTTAAGAAGATTTGCTATTTCCCATCCATTTGATACATTTAATCCGCAACATTTAAACATTTTTAATCAGAGCTGTATGAGGAAAAAATGCGGGGTGGAACGAGACCAGGAAGCAAAAGCATCAGTCAAATTTCAATTTTTGCATCCAACGCTAGCATGGCCAACAAACTAATTTATTTAGGTATTAAAAATAAAGATCTATTCTTTGTCGAGTCTTCTCCATCACTAATCGTCCTTTTGCTTTTTTACGTGATTTTAATAAGAGATACTTGCTTAGCCTCATGCTACTGAGATATTTTGCTGTGCAAACCGTAACTCTCCCTCTAGTCGCAGTTGCATTAATTTGCATTGTATAATTAATTGTACAGTCAGGTTGCATGTGTTAGTGAAATTTGTCATTTCCTAGCTAACAGTCAAACAATGAAGGGAGAGATAGGCATAGACGCTGGAGCCGTGGGATGCGCGGTGAGAAAGCACCTCTCTTGCATATTCTTAAGGGGACCAATGGGGGCAAAAGTGCGCTTTTAAAAACAATTGAAGGCAACTTATGTGACAACGTAATGTAATAGCCGCTTCATCCCCATATTGATGATAGAAACAACTAGCAGTTTCAACTTCCAAGTAAGCATTATACAATTCGGCATGAGGACACATGGAGAAATGCCCAATTGTCCGTAAATGAATATGATCATTCGTTAAAACCTTTTAACAGCATTTCAAGCCGATCTAAAAGGCGATACCACTAAAAGTTTTCCTGAGGAGTACCCTAGGATTATCCAGCTTCTTTGTCTCATTTGCTTCGTTTTTGATTTTGATTGCTTATTCATTTCTAGCCGCCTCCTTGCCCTACCAGCGGTCCGGTGTCCCTGGAGATACCTTAGGCCATTTCAATTTTGCGCCATGGTATTTTATCGACTTTAGCGATAGGGTATATTTTCGCTAATTTTTTGCTCTCACTTAGTTTTCCTGCTTTCGGAAACTTGAACTGAAGCCCTACTGTTTCCCACTTCAGAGTGGATTATTCTTACCTTGAGTAAAGAAAATCAAAGAGCACGACAACCATGAAATATCTATTTATTTTTAATCACAAATTACATAACTGTTGTTCGTCTCCTCAACGTCCTCCATATCGTCATCTTAATCTGCTTCGTCAGCTGTTACTTCCATTGCCTCCAATATTCTCTTTGTTGCATCCTCGTACTCTCTATTAACTGGTTCCTTGTAATTTTGCGTGACTAACAATTTGTACTTTAATCAATCTTGGCACCTAAGGAAGCTTCACGACCAGATTTATTGAAATTTCTCTTCCACCTTGAATAAAAGGGCTTCTTCTTGATACTTTAAATGCAATGGCACTCAAAAATAGATGTTAGTAATCTATCAAGTAATAATGTTTTTTTGTAAATTCCGAGACAAAATACCAGGGGACGAGAGATGTGATGTGCAAAACTACTAATAGGAAAAACCAGCTTAAGCAAACGTGGTGCAATAGCACATTATTGGGTTGTGCACAATGCTACAAAAAGGTCTTGACTTAATTCTTCCAAACTAGGTAATTTAGCTATCATGTACCAAGCGACATTTACAGTCATTACCCAACTCTACTCTTTTTACGGAAACTTTAATAAGGCGGAATTTTTTTTATTTTGTTTCCTCGGGGAGGATACAAAATTTATGTTGTACTGTTACCGATAACTGGAAAAATTTAGAAATATTAATTGTACAATGCTAAGAGACTGATCGCTGACATTCGATGTTCAGTGGAAAATAATCTTAAGATAACATGCTTTCGTTGGGCAATGAGGTACTCACAAGTACAGTATAAAAGTTGGGTTTTTTTGCGGCCTTCGGTTAGGAATAAGATCCATTCTGCAAACGTTTTACTCATCTTTTCGATTTGTTCAAACAAAAATGGAAAAGTTTGACATCGGAAGCCCTGTTCTCCATAGGAAGCGCCGAAAGCCCAAGTGTTTTAATTTACACAATGCGTAAGGTCATTGTGTAGGAAAGCTGTAGTATTTAGCCGTCCACAATTTATGGCTATTACGTACTAATTTATTTTGATGTTTTAAATGCAGTAATTTGGATATTATTGGCAGATATGAGAAATAAGCTCCATGTTGCAAAAGTTGGAAAGTTATTGTTGAAATCGATCACAAGTGAGCCGCCTAGCAAAGAACCAAGATATCTGACATTAGAAAATTCCAATGAAATTGACGCATCTGCACTGCTAACAGAACTGTTAATACTATTAACAATTTTGAAGCAGGCAGAAAGTTTGGAGTTTGATGACGTGGTCAAATAAAATCAATGCATGTGAACGTAAGAATGAGCTTTGATTGTAAACGAAACCAAAGTTACTAGAATTGCTTTATTTCATGCAGCCACCAATGCAACCTCAAAACGTCACTTTTCTTGAATTTTTAGGGTAAAAAACCTCTGGGCAACCATGAATCATAGAAGATTTAATTTGGAATGTTCATTGTTAATGTTGCAAAAATTTACAACAAGTTTATTGACTGTTTTAGTTTATTGACTGGTTTCTATTTTCCCGTCTGCAACACTAATAATCCGCAAATATCCAGTAGCAATCCCAATTGCTGTACCGAATTCTTCTCCCCTACCCTATTTTAAATCTATGGATGAGAGACTGCTAAATATCATTACTAAATCACACCTGTTTGTCAAAGGTAGTTACAATAAGGTTATAACCACTGGTTATAACAATGTTTCAAATCCATCAAATTTAGACACGACGCACTTACAACCCGATCTCTACATTTCCTTATTTCCGGCCAGGATGCTTCTTTCCATCTCATATATACAATCATAATAGAAAACTACTATTAATAGTATCAGTTAAATTTTCTGGCAGCCTGTGAGGTCAGTCAAGCTGAGCAGCTTACTTATGCTGTACATCAGTTGTGGTAGAGTAGACCTTACTTCCTGTTTTTGATCTTCCTCCAGTGATGTTATAAAACTGCTTATTTTGTACACGTGTTTTAAGACGTGAACAAGTCAAGATTATGGTCCCAATTTTGATCACATTCCATTATTTGATAGTTAGGTAGGCTGGCATATTTCACATTTGTACCACTCTTTATAAAGTTAGTAGTAGTTTGGTTCGTCATTAGCTTTCCTTTGCATTTTAGAAACTTGATTTGTCATGTTATCGAATGAAAAAGACAGCAATATTTTACAGTATATATTTGGTGGGAACATTCATTAACAAAAGGCAATATTTTTCATTACAAACACAACATATATAATATATATGTTTTTCAAATTCAATGGTCTAATCAACTTAATCTGTCTTACAAAAAACCTGCAATTTATTCTATGAATAGTGTGATGTTTTCCAGGTCGAATCCCCTGTCACATTTAAAGTTTTTTTTAATAACGTTAAGGAGATAGGGCACCCCTTTTGATACTTTCAACAGGGGTCTGAAATCATTCTTGTTTGAGGATGGTAAGTGACAAGGTTTGCCTTTCTTACAGGTTAATTACTGCTTGTACCTATGTTTGCAATGTGTCTTTGCTATTACAGTGCATATTTAATAACCGTGGTATCAGATTCTACGTAGTTAATAGAGAGACACAAGTTACTATCGTTGATGCTATATGAGTACCCTTGCTATAAATGGCAGGTGACACTAATAGGCTATTAATGCAACTCAGCATTTCCTTTAAAGAGTGGATAGAATGAACTATTTCCAATTTTGAGCTTCTGACAGCTTGTAAGCCATATTAACTGGGTGTGCTTTTCTCTTACCTTAGATAAAGTATTGAATTTGTTTAGTGAAGGAAACAAAAGCCAAAGGTACAATAACAGTGTTCTATATGGCAACATAAAATTATGTTCTCTTAAACCAATTCATATAAAATCTAGTCATAAAATAAAAAATGGTAATGAGGATACGTTTTTGTAACACATATTAAGGGTATTTGCTCTTGTTATGAACAGCAGGCTTGTAACGAAAAGCAAGTCCTTTGTCTCTGACACTGCAGTCTGTCATTAACATGACTGCAAGACGTTTTGAGAACATTTTGGCAGACCAACCTCCAGGAAAAAAATTTAACGATGTTGAAATTAAATCTATAATCAAAGTAACCTAAATAATCTTTTAAACTTAAAACCGATTAACAGGGGTCAGAATAACTAATGCAAGTATAATTGGTGGGATACTCTCTTAGTAAAAAGTGGTTTATTGCATTTTCTAACCTTTTGTTTAGGAAATGGGAAAATTGTACGATCCTTTATTTTAACCCTAGAGCAAGAAGACAATAGAGGTCAAATTGATGACTAATTTCTTTGTTGATCTTTAGAAATCAGCTTAAGAAATGCAGCATGCTCTTCAATAAGGCCTCCAGGCCGCACAATAATTTGACATAAAATTCAGAATGCCACCGTCTTATGCATTGCAGGTAATCTCCGTGATTCCCTGCCTACAAGTATTGGCTTACAAAGTGCGCGGTGTTAGTAAAATATTTCTTTCGGCAGGGAAGTTTTCTGCTCGGACATTAATGAACGGTTTGACGGATTTCAATTTTTAGAGCATGAAGTAGACAAGACTTTTAAAACAATTGCTCAAATGAAAGCCAAGTATTTGGTTTTTCTAACATTGTACGTGACAAACAAGTTGGTCGATCACAAAAATACTGGTCACAATATCACAATACAGTCTTCTCTATTTCTACCTCTAAAATTACCAACTTTCTGTTTATTTTAGATGAAACATTAATGTCATTGGAACTCCCTATGGCAACAAGTAAAACAATTCTTAAAGTGTTTAAAGGTTGAAACTATATTATTCATATCAGGTTGATAAGTTATATGTTAAATTAAAGTTAAATGGGACTTCACTTCTCCAAGACCTAGCTTTTAGAATATTCGTTTTCAGGTCTATGATCTTGACTAGAAAATGCTACTCCAGCTGGTATTTTTGTTGACATATTCATAATAATGTCATGGCGTGATAATTTCACGATATGCTCATCGATTGCTTAAATTCTGTTCATAAGTAATAGAATTGAACATTTACTTTTGTACAGACATTTCAACTGCAAGACCAAAGATACTAAGTTTTGATAACGTTCTTGATCGTGTTTGCTAAGACCGAATTCCGGATAAATCCTTTTCCATTAGAACATGACCTCGACAAAGACGCCAAACTAACTCCCTCTCCTAGATAATAGGAGATGCATTCCTAGTAAAGAGTTCTTGATTTCGAAGATCGTTTATTAACGCGAATAATTGAAACGTGTATTTTAAAAAAGTATTTACAGGAAATAATTTATTTGCAGCCTTATTAAGGCCCATTATCCTGATTTGTTGTTGTTATGTCAGGCTTGATTTGTGAGTAAATAAAATCTTAGTATGCTGGAATTGTTCACAGAAAGAGCACGTCTTCTCACACGGATTCCTCTTGTAAGAGCCATATTTGTTCCGTCTGCATTTTTAACTATACACTTCAAAACGGCTGCATTATTGTACTGTTTGACATATCATATGTTTCGTTCTTTGAGGAGTATCCGACAAAAGTCTTTTGTCAGCCTATTTTTGCCATCTTCCAATTTTTCACGCCCATTTGTAATATTTATTGCAAGTTATGCGTATTCAATTTCTTTTTCCTTCACTGCACAGCTTTACCAGCAGTATTTATCACAACTTTTGTCTTCGGTGTAAATAACTTCATTATTTTATGCAAATTTAGGCACGTACATGAATTTGTTCACTCTACTGCCATAGTTTGCTCAAAATAATTTGCGCGTTATCAGTGTTGGTTCAACGTAGTGGAATGAAACAGGTACTGGGCAAGTTATGTCATAACTACAATTACGTTGGTATACCTTTCCTTTTCGTCCTAAAACATCATGGCTTTAAGAAAAGATTTCTGCAATTCTATGTTACAGCTTGATATAGCTCAGTATAGCTACATTTGCCTCCATCGCCTTGTAATAGTTCTCAGACTGTCGATTTCTGCTTCCATTTTTTAAATTTGTATAACAAGAATCTGAGGACACGTCCTCTAGCCTGCAGTATGGATAGAAAATTAATTTCGAGACCTAAAAATATGCATACAGACACTATCTTGCGTTCTTTTGCTTTCATAGTACGACCTTAATTTTGTAACGTACGGGAGAATAATGGCAAACAATAATGAGACAGTTTCAAATAGTTGACAAAGTATCTTTAAAAAATCAGCGATTCAACTTTTCTATAAATTTGAAACGATGCTATGGTACTCATTACGTGCAGATTACAATAACATTGCATTCAATGCATGGTTTTCAAACGGTCAATTGAGTGACGCTGGAAAATCATAGTGTTTTTTTCAACCTGCCTTTTTCCATGTTTTGTTATGTTTGTTTTCTCAAATGGGTGGTGTTTTTGCTTAAAAAGTACAGGCAATATCTAACTGTTATTCAGTTATTCGGTAGAAAAACTCAAAGTTTAAATGTCTGTTTACAGGCTGGGGTGCCTAATTTCGAGCTTTTAATCCAATTAAAAAAGCAGGACAATATGTTGAATAAACGGATATAAATAAATTATTTTGGCATACGGTGGGAAAGTAATCTTTTTGGAATTGCCTTCCTGTCAAAATAGTCGATTAGGCAAGTATATCTGCAAACCAGACCCGAGGCATTTCATTGCATATTTTTCTTCTATTGATTGTTGCTTAAGTTAATGTGTTGCAGCAAAATATCTGGACAAAGATGGTTAAGTAAAATTAAGTAAAGATGGTGAAGTAAAATTAAGTAAAGATGGTTAAGGAAAATTAAGTAAAGATAGTTAAGTAAAATTAAGAAAAGAGGTTGTCGGATCATACAGTAGTTTCTTAACAAAGTGTATTAATAATTGAAATTAAAGTCAAAGTTATTTAATGCTACTGTACGTTAAATGTATCAATCCTAAGAAAGCTAGCTCAAGCAACTGTTCCAAAACTATATTAAAAACCAAAATTCTTGTTACGTAAAATGTATTAAAATAATCAAGTTGAAATCCCATCTAAATGCATCTCCATTCAGTTTTTAATGGTATGTAAACGTTTTGCATAAATGATTTGTTTCACTAGGGGAAAATGCAGCAAATCGTCATCAGCTAACTTCTGGTGATCAAATGACCACAAATTTCATTAATTCTACCTACTATTTATTCCCTTTTCTGCTTTAGCTGCGATATAATATACTAATTACAAAACTAATAATATATACGCGACAAAACTAAATTACTAAATTACTTCGATAAACGTAATAAGTTTTTTCTGTAGGTTTTGCCACAATTTTATAAATCTCGAATATTAAAAGGCAGTTATATTTGACATCGTATCGTTGACAGTTTTTGATGTACCATTTCAAAACGTTAGAGTTCCACTGAAATGTGAGAAGACAAACTTTCCTTGTTGCTTGTACGAGTGAGGTGTAATGTTCCCTTTTGATATACGAGTCTGGGGCGCAAATGAGGAGGGTGTGAGCGTGTCAACCCCCCCCCCATATAATTTCACCATCCGGTCCCAGTCGCCTTAGTCGGAGAAGACAGCAAAAATGCAACTTAATGTCAGTTACAATTATGTTTAGTTCGGATGTATTTTCTTTTGGTTATCGCTAGGGAAACTAGGACTTTTTCTTTGGCTTATTGTTGTCTTGAGTTATGTACATGCTTATGTACACGCTTAATCTAGTTTCCGTGTTATGCGCGGTGTAGGATGCACAAAGTTCCAGAAAATGTGACAACATCCATTTTGCAAAAATCGGACTGTTGTAGCGAAAATTCGGTCCCTTGAACGCACACTCCCCTTAAAAACATTTGCATTTGCACCCCTGATAGCAGCATGCAAAGAAAACTCAGAATCTGACAGCAAAGTTGCACACTGCTTACAGAACGCCTAAAAGAGGAGCAGTTGTTTTTCTCACTTGCATTTTGTTGCTGTTGACAATACGCCATTTGACGGTGGGTCAACAAAGTCTGTACAATAAATAGTAAAGTTTAATTGCACCTATGTATTTCTCATTCAGAGAAGAGCAAGATTGTTCGATTCCGAATAATAACGCCTACTTTTGTTAAATAGTTACGATGTGACACAACTTGTTTAAGATAAGTATCAATGAAGCGTCTACATATTCCAGGTCTGCCTTACGGAGATTTATGAGCAAACTAGAGGTTTAGGATGTCGTCATTTAAATGTAAGTAATGCTTGAGTCGCTCGAAAATATAGAGAACAACGCCTTTTCTATAACGTTAAAAACCGTCTGGCATTCTGCATTTAAATTGATAAATAAATATCATATACTTTATCACCTACCTAAAACGTAGATATCTAAAATTTTTGAAATACAATAAAAGCGTTCTTGCTCTTGTTTTTCAATTCTTAACAATATCAATAGCAGGCTCCACGTTTAAACATCAGAAGTGACAAATGAATTACTTTAGCAGCATTTGAAATTATAAGTGACAAGACTACATTATATATATACCTGTAATTGAACTTTAGGTCTTGCGATTAGCTTGATTTTAAATACCTACATTTACTGAACTAAGATGTCTGAGTATAAACTAAAAGCACGCTGCATCTAGATGCAAATTGATTGAAGAGATCGCAATTTTTGTAAAATAGTTTCGCGAGAGCAAGACATGTTTGTTTACTTAAAGGCTATACCACCCGTAACGGACCCGCACAAGTGGCACTGAGGTTTCATTAAGTGGAATTTTCACGAGGAAAGGGAAATGTGAGCCTGTTCCAGAACTGAAAACTTCGACTTCACAATGTGACTAGACTTTAAACAGCAAACTCCGTTAGGGAGACCAGTAAATGATTTTGTTGCTTCAGAGAAAAACGCGATGACCGGAATAAATTTATAGGCATGCCAGTGGTAGCAAGTTGACAATAAAGATGAGTATGGCCATACGGAAGTGATTGATCTTTTCTTTCTCAGACTGAATCAAGATAATGTCCTCAAAATAACTCATGACTTACTTCAAAGGATCCGTAAAAGAAAAATGTTTTAAGGCCCACCCTTAAAAATGCAAAGTAGTTTAGGTAGACTAGATAATGCCAGCTTTACACTTCATCTTGTTATCCCTGTTTTAATGAAAATACATAGGCAAAAATCATAATAAATGTCCACCTGGCCTTGGACTATAGTAAAGATACGAAATTCTTTGCATCGGCGAAAACCACTATGCAGTAAGTGATTTTAACATTGTCCCCATCTTTTCCTACAGATGGTGGTTTCAAATTTTCTATCTGACATGCTAAGAAAATACAATACATACTGAGTTCTATGCTTATTTTGCCTATTTAAAGTTACTAGGGCTAGTTATTGGCTTCTTGAATTATTCAATAGTGCATGTCGCGTAAAACCACTATCACAGTATGTGAAATATTAAAATTGTCCCTAATATACCCAAAGAAAATAAAACTAAAGCACATCTTTCACTTTCGGATGACTTTAAGCGATATAAAATCTCAAGTGAGTTTGCGTATGGACTTTTAAGTAAATACATCGATCCACAGAATATCCTGATCAGAGCGCAAGCACTCTAACCACTCCGCCTTGCCGCACCTTTGGCAAGTGCCTGACAAATACATGCCATGGGTTAGCTCCAGGTAAAGTGACGGAAATTGGGTACAACGAAACTGTAAAGAAGCCGTCGGATTTACTGGGCTAGCTTGATACCAGGAAACGTCGTCGTTGAGATCATGGGTGTCCAGTTTTGTTCGATCAATTGTCTTCAGTGGTTACGTCACTCATGTTCAAGAACTGCAAATTAGTTTTGCACGCGTTAATGTGCAATATAAACGGTAGGCAGTCTCTACAGATAGTGCTCAGGTTAGTCACTGTAAATGTGCTTGTGCAGGCGTCTAAAGCCTGCTTTGCGCTAGGTCCTTTTTTCTCGCAAAGCGAATTTTTTTTTAGCAAACGCATGCCTCGTTCAGTACTCACGCACGAGTTTATCGCGGTCACTGTTGGCAGCAATGAAAAAGGGAGTAAGAATGGATTCAACTTTTTCGCGACGAAAAAAGGCGCAAGCCAATAAGATTTCTGGAAGAGTGTCACGAGAAATCATTGACCCAAACTTGCAGCCAACGATAGCAGCAGAAATAACAACAAAAAGGATGTACATCTCCCAAGATACTTTGCTCTCATACAATATCAAAATAGCTGCTAACCCTTTATACTTAAAAAATAAAAAGATAAATAAATGAGTCGTTTTGTATACGTGCGTTTTGGATTGGACTCTGAGGTCACATGAATATTTTCTTGGAAGTTCTTTTTATAAATTTGGGTTGGATTCAGCAATTGGTTAACTTTGGCAATCTGCTAGTTAGATCGACGAATGATGTGTAGCGAGGTTAAGTCATATTTATAGGTAGTTTTTGCTACTCAAATGTGAAAAGGGATTATTGTTTGTAACATAGGATTGATGAAATGAGCGAGACCTATAAAGGGTGGCTATTGCACATGTGGATGAAACTTTCAAGCCTTTATGAATAGCCATACTAGGACTCAATATTCCTAGGAATGCAGTAGCTGATAGGCTACCTTTTGATATGCATGCTTTCGGAAACATGTAGTCAAAATCAACGCTATTCAAACAACTACTGAAGATGGAACTGATGCGAAATCAATATTTTTCATGTATAAATAGGTGTTTTCTGGTGAGATAATGGGCAGTGGCTTAAAATAAATTTTCCTTAACTTCCCCTCTCCCCCTGCTGAACATTTCCTTTGCACGGCCGTGAATACGTCAATTCAACAATCAGCAGTGCTGAACAAGAAAAGTATTGAAAATTATTACATTGCATCAATACATTCTTTCGGAAATGGCAGTGCTGAACAAGAAAAGTATTGAAAATTATTACATTGTATCAATACATTCCTTCGGAAATGGCAGTGCTGAACAAGAAAAGTATTAAAAATTATTACATTGCATCAATACATTCCTTCGGTAATGGCAGTACTAAACAAGAAAAGTATTAAAAATTATAATATTGCATCAATACATTCCTTCGGAAATGGCAGTGCTGAAACAGTAAAGTATTAAAAATTATTACATTGCATCAATACATTCCTTCGGAAATGGTAGTGCTGAACTGGAAAAATATTCAAAATTAGTACTTAGCATGAATGAATTCCTTCGCAAATGGCAGTGCTAAAAAAGAAAAGTATCAAAAATTATTACATTGCATCAACAAATTCCTTCGGAAATGGCAGTGCTCAACAAAAAAAGTATTACAAATTATAACATTGCATCAATACATTCCTTCGGAAAGGGTGGTTCTGAAAAAGAAAACAATTAAAAATTATAACATTGCATCAATACATTCCTTCGGAAATGGTAGTGCTGAACTGGAAAAAAATTGAAAATAAGTACTTAGCATGAATGAATTCCTTCGCAAATGGCAGTGCTAAACAAGAAAAGTATTAAAAATTATTACATTGCATTAATACATTCCTTCGGAAATGGAAGTGCTGAACAAGAAAAGTATTACAAATTATAACATTGCATCAATACATTCCTTCGGAAAGGGCGGTGCTGAACAAAAAAACAATTAAAAATTATTACACTGCATCAATACATTCCTTTGGAAATGGCAGTGCGAAACAAGAAAAGTATTAAAAATTATTACATTGCATGAATGAATTCCTTTGGAAATGGCAGTGCGAAACAAGAAAAGTATTAAAAATTATTACATTGCATCAATACATTACTCCGGAAATGGCAGTGCTGAACAAGAAAAGTCTTACAAATTATAACATTGCATCAATACATTAATTTGGAAAGGGCTGTGCTGAACAAGAAAAGTATTCAAAATTATTACATTGCATCAATACATTCCTTCGGAAATGGCAGTGCTAAACAATAAAAGTATTAAAAATTATTACATTGCATCAATACATTCCTTCGGAAATGGCGGTGCTGAACAAGAAAAGTATTAAAAATTATTAGATTGCATCAATACATTCCTTCGGAAAGGG
>JANTCA010021989.1:0-23608 GCA_024741275.1 Chironex yamaguchii
CATGACAACTCGCTGATGTCGAAAAGGCATGTTGAACAGAACTTCAAATGTGATTCAAATGAAGAGTTAACGATGTAAGATTAGTATTATCTTGTATTGGTAATATCAGTAACAACGGACATTCTCGTAATGAACATGTTGAAAAATATTGTTGATAGAAATAACGACGACAGCGATGGTTGTTATATAAACAAAACTAATCATAAATATCAGTGAGTCTAATTTAACCAACAGGACGTAGTAAGGAAAGCGAATATCGGGGAATTGCTTTTGTTTCATTCAGTGAGATTGTAAAACAACATAGACAGATGATTGTTTTGCAAAAAAAGAGACTGCGAATTCTTACTGAAAGGGACCGCTATTCTAAAAAAGAGAATAAATATTAATACAAGTGTTAACATGTTAACTTACACGCAATAATTTTTGATGGAGTGATTTTCAATGACCCTTATTATTCTCGTGTCACTTGACTAAAGCAGAGTATTTCTACGAGTAAACAATGTGTTTGTTTTTACCTCTTATCGTGTCTATAAAAGCAATTTAATTTGATACGCGTGCTTTCGCGTGTACTCATGTATATTTGTTCATGTCTAGAATCATGTAACTTCGATGGAAAATTGCTTTGCTGCACACAATCAAATGATCCTTATTTGTACCATTCACTGTCTATTCCTTTTAGTAAGCATTTTGTCGTCTTGCTAAGAGAATATAGAAATAGAAATAAGACCATAAAAAACTGTACACATGACACCTCCAAGAAATGCTTTTAGATCTAAGTTCACTGTCCCTAAAAATTAGTCTCATTCTACAAAAGTGATTCTCAAGGTAGACTTTTACTTTCGAGGGTACACTATGTTTTAGATCACAACAAAGCTTTTGGAAATACGTTTACCCTTCTCCAAAGTATGTGGGTTGTGATTGCCGTAGGCCGCAATTACAGTCCATTTCGTCGTTTGAAATGGTTAATTAAATTTTGTGCATCATAGAAAATAATTCAATGTGTTGATCTTTGATTACTCTTAAATAGTGGAAACACGTGAATGATCACTAACATAAACCATGGCAGCCTACTTCTAATCGAGAAAAGCACTAACAGAAATCCAAACCCTGATAAATACTAAAAAAAGCGGATGTTACCATATCGAATTAACAGTTACAGAATACACTTACTTCTCGTTCCGGTAATCTTTTAAGCTTCGATGCACAGATATTTTGTCACTGACTATTTGATTAAATGCATGTCTATCATATCCTTCTTTTTCTTTCTCCTTCTCCTCAGGACGCACAGAAACACCACGTCCCATTTCCCCTGGAGCTTTGACATCTCTAGGGATAAATCGCTCAAAGTTTGCAAATTTCTCGAGCTGTTCGTCGGTATCAGTTACACGATCTATGTTAGCTGTGATTTCATGAATATAAGTTTTAAAGCCACTACTTCTAGAATGTTTTGATCTTTTACTCGAAATATCGTCCTTAAGACTACCATTGTATTCAGTTTTGATGTTTAAATGTTGATCGGGCAATGGGTCACCTTTGGATGCGACGAAATTTGGATTCAACCCAAACAATTCTCTTTCTTGCCTCTCTTTCCGCTTCACGTGAACAGTGACTTCTATATCCTGCAGGAAAAGGAAAACAAACGTTCCTGTGATCCATACTAAGGACGTCAGTACAATGGTGTAGTACACAATTTTCCTACGAGGGTGCATATAGTCTTGTCTAGACTCTTCCTTTCCCTGTGCTGAGGAAAACTAAACTTGCTGCTCACAAGAAAACTGACTTGTTCAATTCGATCATTGTAACTAAAAACTTCGTCGTCTATCCTTGAAATCCGTTGTGCTAAAGAAACACTGGGAATAATCCACGAATTGCGATAAATCATTCCAATTTCTCTCTTATTGACAATGATACTAATGAAGCCATTACTAAAATCTTACTTCATCCATTCTCTTAAATCCATACTTCACATGACAGAAATAAACGTAAAAGTTCCACCTTTTATTTTTTTTTTCGATTGATATCAATTTTCCTTTTTATCCGTATCGGGAAATTTTTCAATCCCTTTAGAACTGATAACAATTATTAGTCTTTGTAGAAAACCACTCAAGGTTTCTATTTTGACCTCGTTCTTTCAATCTCTGTTCATTGGATGCAGTTACTTCAAGACCATGAACGTAATTGATCAACTGATCAGACGGGGGGTATCAGTCAAGTATGGATCTCAAGACCAGGCTGTCTGTTTTGCAATGAGGCGATTTAAAACGGGTCCCTGAAATTAATACTATCTATCTTGTGATCAGTAAAGATGACGTTCCTGGTATTTTTGCACAACTAGTCATAGCATCGGGGAAATGAATTGGCTGAGTACTGAATCGAACCTAAGCAGAGTTTGAAAAGATAACCCCTATAATAACAGAGACAATAACCTAGGAAAGCAGCCAAGAGCAACAGACAATACTAACTCTAAACATTTTCAGCGAGAAAACGACTGGCGTCACCGCAAATACTTCAAAGAACCAATTCTTTAGGACTCGTTTAAGAGACGATTGTATAACCCACAGGTTATTAGGAAACGTACAGAACTTGTCCGTAAACAAGTTTCGTGGAATTTGAGGGATTAAATTTTACTTTGGTATGTAATGTTTTTGTAGGCAATTGTTGAATTACGTTTAATTTTAGAGTGAGCAACCCGTTTAAGAAAAATGTCATGGATAACTCAACGTTTCTTGCAGTGATTCAGAATTTTCTGTTTCAGCGTTCCAGGTTTTAGTACGCCTTAGGGATTGAGTTCTTCAGGAAAATTTTGAAGCACCAGATACAAATTAGATCTCTGTTTGTTGCAAACTAGGAATTACTTACTAAAGGACATTTTCACATATGTTTTCTAAAATAGCAACACATGTTTTGTGATCTACGAATACAGTCGTTTAATATTTCTTAAACAGTGGAGAGTGCAATTTTTGATACATTGATGAATTTAGAGGTTACTTTCAAGCTTTCCCAAATCTAAACTTCTTCAACAATTACTTTTGAAACTTTCATGGCTGCAATGGAGTTCGTCACTTGTTCACTAGATGATCTTGATATAGTAGGTCGCTGATTATATTCTAACAAGTGTAACTTTAAATAACATTGTAGCCTAGTCTTACGTTTATCGGCGTGCTAATCAGCAATGTACGTATGTAAGCAGAAAGAAAGACAAGCCTTGGGTTAGTAGTACAAGATAAGATTTGAATGATAAAGAATTAATATTGCTTTGAGTTGTTTATCGTAGCAAGGAGAACGATTGAGTTTAAGACACCCTGGACTGATTTTCAAATGGTCGAATGCTACGCTCCAATGCTTTCTGATAGTTTTATTGTGAATCAACGTTTTAACACTTATACCTCCGCCATGTAGCCTGCTACGTTTAAACAGCTAATGTTGTTTTAGCAGCTATTCAAATAGAGTGAAGTGATACCTTTTTCACACTACTCTATTGCCACGACTGAGTAGAATTACTTTCTTATACCAGAGCTGGAAATTGCTAACAACCGCTACGTTTCATGCTGTCGGTGGACATACAAAACGTCCCTCTTCTTTGTGTACGAAATAAGTTGAGCTGGCAGTTGTTATGTTTTTGTTAGGACCAAGGATAAAAAGACATTGTTGTCAGTAGGATGGGAGAGGACAACGATACTGCAAGGATATCTCTTTATATTTCCATTTGGAAAGCGTGTGTGTGAGAAGGGGGGGCTGTTAACATTGTCACAGACAGTGTTGATACATAGATATAAATGTGGATTGAAGGGAAAATATCCAAGAGAATTTGATTTCTATTTTAAAAAACCAAATTTGAAATTTCTATGATCACGTAAGCAACGTTATAGTGAAAGTAAAAAGCATATTTTCCAGTCGATTCAATAGCAGTTGCATTTGATCGACATTCACATTACAAATGGTCATTGAAGGAGTAGCGAAGTTGAGTTACAAAAAGGAAATACAAAAATATGATAAAAACTATGGCAATGGAACACTATTTTTGTCGACGAAAGGCAATGTAAATTAAGCTTTTACGTCAGCATTTCTAACCCATGAAAAGGTGGAGTTGATAACTTTGATCGTTCTAAACTCTGTGACTCCTTCAGCATTTGTAATTTATTAAATTTTGAAAAGGAACTTAAATTATTCGAGCAGCCTTTAGCGTCTTATTTGACAAGTTCAGCTGATCTGATGAAAATTACGATTAGGGAAGCCTATTCGCTAAAATCAAGACACTAGACAATGTTCACAAGTGCTACAGTTATAAAAGTCTAGGACTAATTTATTAAAGAAACAAATATCCTGGCCTGTTTTTTCCAATAGAATATTAAGTTAACAGATTAAAATTTGAAAAGAAAAGATGGAGATGTTAATTTACAAAATTTTAGTTTCGCGTTTACAATCTTCTTAAAATACTTTATCGAATCAAATAGCAGTAAATGGATTGAAAGTCACAAAACTACACTAGCTTCGAACTTCTGCTTGAGCCCAAATGCACTCCAAGCTATTGGTGTCCACTGACAATGAGTATCATTCACCCAGGTCTTTCAAATATATTTAGAGCACAGCCGTGGGGCAGTACCAAAAGCATAGCCTCTGTTTTTCCTTTATTCAAAGTTATCATAAGATTGTTTTTCTCTAACAATTTTGCGCTGTTTGCCATATCAGATGTTAGAACGTCCTCGACATCACTGATGTTTCGTAAGATATGTATATAACCGCGTCATGGGCATACATTTGGAGAGTGCAATTTTTGACAAATTTGGTAAGGAACAATTGAAGCGTCAGAAATGAGCCCTGAGTTACTCCATATTTCACCATTTGGTAGTGAGATTTCGACTTCCCACATTGAGAAAACTGGTATCGATCCTTGAAATAGCTTTTAGACCAGATACGTTCTGCAACACTGATACGTTATGCGTTTCGTCTTCTGAGTAGTAGTAGTAGTAGTAGTAGTTGTAGCAGCAGCAGTAGTAGTAGTAGTAGTAGTAGTAGTAGTAGTAGTAGTAGTAGTAGTAGTAGTAACAGTAGTAGATGTAGTAGTAGTAATAGAAGTAGTAGTAGTTGTTGTTAGTCGTAGCAGTAGTAGTAGTAGTAGTAGTAGTAGTAGTAGTAGTAGTAGTAGTAGTAGTAATACTAGTAGTAGCAGCAGGAGTCGTCGTCGTAGTAGTAGTAATAGTAGTTGTAGTAGTAGTAATAGTACTTGTACAAGTAGTAGTAGTAGAAAAAAAAGAAGAAGAACAAGTATCAGACTTTTAAACTTTTGATAACATGAAAATTGATTATTTTGTGTGTCCACAATTTAATTGCACTTAGTTTACAACTTGATATGTTTAAGCTGAAGTGCCATTATGTTATTGTCATTGCCTAGCCTCAAAAGATTTTGCAGTGGGTATCTATGTAGACATCTCTACATCTTGATTTTACGGGGAAGTGACCAAAATGTTCCCCTCCGAATTCTCCTCCGTTCTAATCGTTGACTAGGTATTGGTGGAGTTTTCATACTGAAGTCAAATGTTTGCGCAATTCTGATAGCGCACAGCATCCTGCATGCAAACAACTGCAATACTCGAAAAGATGGCGTACATCAGAATAGTCCTAGCCACCTTGATGACTTTTGATATTTCCGTAAATAGACATAAACTGATGCAACAAAATCATCATGCAACTGCCTCTCGATAGGCACGTAACTTTCCTCCAAATTTTCACTTTGATAAAGAGGCAGTAAGACAAACAGTGCAATGAATGCGGTGTAATCACATCACTTATTATGAACAAAATTTTTATTGTATTTTTAGTGGGACTTTTCTCCATAATTCCTATCTCAATAGTTAGTATACGTTTTGAAATGACTCGAACAGTAATCACAGTTATATACTTGCTTTCCTTCACAACGTTTGGTAAAAGGATATCAAAGCTTGCCGTAATTTATCAGTTGCTAACATGAAATAAGCGTTAAACGGATCCACTGCATAGATTAGATATCAATTGTACTCGTTGCTAATAGATAGACAAGAATGAGCTGGCAGTTTTTCAAGCTCGCGGTGGCGTTGGTCGTTTATGAATAGAACATATTGCGTTAAGACCAGTAGTAGATAAATATAGTTTCCTGAACATGTCAAGTAAGACACTTGAAAACCCTTGTTTTAGCCTATGAAAACAGTAAGTCTATTTGAATACTTTGCAAAATATCCTTCGAAGAAGTCACAAGGAAATGACGCAGTATGCAGTAAGTTACATACAGTTTCAAATAGTGTTCTTTTGTGTGACATAGTGGGTACCCTCATCTCTTACTAGGAGCTTGCCAATAACAATACTTAGTATTCTCTTTCGTGGTATAATCCATCCATAAATCATCAAGATTTAAAGCGGATTCCTCGTTAAGTACATGCAACATTTTTGTACAACACTTTTGTAGCATCTCTGAAGAGAGTGGTGACCACACAGAGATATGTGTCCTCGAGTTTCTCAGCAATTCACTTTTCCCATTTGCAAACTCTTGAAAGAAGCCGAAAGCTTTATATCATGTATAAAATACTCCAGTGTTAGTTTGGTCACTGATTGTAAACTGTAATTGCAAATATTAAAATCTTATCATTCACAGCTCGTTCCTATCTATTTAGTTTGGATAACTTTTATATTTTGGGGAACGTCTTGTCATTGAAACATTCCTTCATGTCTCCCCAATTAATAGTCATGTACACTAGGATTAAGATATAGTCCTGCTTTTCTCATTTATTCCATGACATGGAAGAGCCAAAGAATGATATCTTGTCCATGAAATTAAAGCCTGAATGTTTTCCAAAATGCACGATTATGCCACTTATAATGAATTACGCGATGTCCGTTCTTAACTTGAGTACCTTGTTTTTTGCATACTTTAATAGCTTGAATTTACACCAGCTATGCACAACTATGTATGATATGCTCAATTTAACTTGCGCAATTCTATTTAAGAAGGTTTTTCTTATCGTAAATGTGAACCTCATTGGTAAAGAAAATCTGCTGTACTTGTGATCCATCGCCAATAATAACACTTACTTTGGTGACCCTTCAAAAGCACCGAGAGCTTTTACTTGTCCACTAAACAAGATAAAGGGAGCGTCCGTTTCAAAAGGCATTAAGTTTCTAATGATACCTGGGACTACTTGTGAAGAATTTTGTGGTGTGTAGGCTCAATTATGTCTCTTTATCAACATACCTCTTACAGCAACCTCAACCCAAGTCAAGAAACCGTTTTGACAAGTCAGGTTTTTACAGATTATGAAACAACGAGCAAACCCAGAAGATACTCTTCCAGAGTTTACTTCAGTAGTCAGCAGACGCTTGCTCGACATTTAGGTGGTCCATGATCAAGACCTTTACATCTCTTCTTTACACACGTCGTCTTTGATGCCTGTAGAAACCTTTTAACTGTCAGATTTACTGTCTTAAACAATCTGGGTTATGTAAGTTTATTTGCCAATTTTGCTTCAGTGAGTATCGGAAAATCGTGCATATTGTACAATAGATAAACATGTAATTGCCCTCATACATCTGCTTTGTAAACTCTTTTACCAATTTCCTGCTTCCCATCTATCTATTATCTTCTTGAATTGAATCCTAATCAAAGCAAAGTACCTTTTTTCTTGCTAGTTTATTGCTTTACATCCAACTAGTCCTTTTCATTAAAAGTAGTCCTATTATCTTATTTGCAGTGAATTTTTTGTAAGGTTTTCTTCTGAAGAAAAATTAGATTTTGCCTTCCTTTTATCTTAGTTTCCGTCAGTTCGTTATTTGAGTACAAATGAGTCGAGACTTGGGACAATGCCCAAATTTCATGGGAGCGCACTCTGAAAGCTATAATTTCTTCAATTACGTGATGCAATTCTCATGGAAATAAACAAGTTGGGGGATGTCTTGAGCCAGAAGAGTCAGGATTGTGGGCAAAGTGAACTTTTTACGTTCCCAGTTGAAGCTAATGTTTGATTATAATGAATTACTTTGACTATGATTAGTCTCGTCAGCTTTGCCAGAGAACTGGTTAGCTAATCTTTATTAATTGTCATTCCAGATCTACATAATGCTCTAGGAAGTTAACTATGCAACAACTCCCTAGCACATGCTTGTAACTTGTTTTGATCAGAATTTAAGTCCATCTCTATGGCTTGCAAGCACGTCGTGTTATCCTGTGGACAAAAACATTTACTACTTCAGCTCAGACAAATAAATAGCTGCCTCTCAACAAGAAAGTCTATCCTACGCAAACTCGACATAAATAGCATAGCCATTGAAATCTCTCTTTGTGTCTCTTGATTATCTTATTCGGGTGGTCCTATTTAACCTATCTTTTCTATGACAAGTTACCGCTACCCTAGAATTTTTAACTAAAGCTGGAAATTGCTTTACACTAAGACATTTTGTGTCACAGAAATTGCTTTGAATACATTGATATTACCGCTGAAGTTTATAAGAGGCACTTAAATTCAACAATAATTTGTATACTCAAGACCATCTCATCGTCACCTCGACCCAGTCTACGTATAGGAGAAACTTTCAAGCTTCTCCTTGTCTATCCCTGGCGTCGTATAATGAGCCGCAGACAACTTTGGCATTATAGGGTGCGTACATTTTCGTAGTTGTTGTGTTTTGAACTGTTACGCCTCTTTTCATCATATTCATAAAGAAAACTACATCGTCGTCAAAGTGAAGCACATCGGGACTTTCCGAGATTTCTTCGACTATGACAAGATTAAGTCGGCTATGGCGATGATGACAAAAGAAAAGATAGAGTTAGTTTACCATTTGTTCGGTTATACCTTTACTTTAGACCTAGACAACATTTCTCTTGCTCCTTTATCAGTAATGACGTCTTTTCGTTTTTCCTGTATGGTAAATGTAACAGCTAAATTCGTTTTCTGTCAGATTGTCAAGAAATTAAATTTTGTTCGTGATAATAGTTTCCTAAGAAAGTGCCAGATAAGGGAGCACTTTCTTCAAAGGTAGCCTAAAAGCGTCCTGTAAAGCGAATGTTACAAGCAATTGCTAGTCGAGATGTCCGATGGTTTTTCCGTATAAATTCCAGTTGCTAAACCAAACAAAAATCCTTCTAAATAACAAATGCTGGAGATATTTGTAGTAGAAATAACATATGTCGCAAAGATTGGAGAAATACAAGTGGTTACGTATCATGCATACATATCTATTTAGAGTGTAACATGGAATGAACCATTGTCTACAGAGAGTGTAGACAATTCAAGAGATATTGCTTTCCATTGATGTAATTTTATGATCCCGACTTATCAGACGTGATTAAACAATTGTAAATTTGACAGTTTAACGAGAAAAGTGAGGTTTTATAAAAATACAAGAAAGTAGGCTTCTCCGCTCTACGAGCACTGCTAAATATTTTGTAAGAGAAACATCGAAATTAACTCTTCATGAAAATGTTCTTTGAGTACACTAGCTCCCGTCCTCACTTTCCCATTAAGTTGTGTATTGGTTACTAAAGAATGAACATTAACGACATCGTCAACCTCAAAGAGGATCAAATTTACGAAGGTGTAAAACAACCAATAGTCAGTCATAGTTCACTTAGAGAGTAACACAAATACACCAATCGTCTTATATAATCCTAACTCACCACAAAGAGAAATAATCCCTAGCATGAAAATACTGTACTCGGATGATCTAGTTTCCATCTGACCAATGTTGCTAGGATGGGAACATGTACAACAGACATCTTGTATGTAGCTGTCCCCAGTGAATGAAAAGATGAGATTGTGAAGAAAGATTTTACAAGATCAAACGAAAATAAAGGAAGTGTTAGAATGATTGACAATAAAGGAAGTAATTTGAGGACTAGAAGTAAAGAAATTGGAGGAATAATTAACAAAAAAAAATCAACGATTGAAAGTGGATGACTAAAAGTAACGGAAGTAGTGGGGCGACTGGTAACGAATGTGATGAAATGACTGATAACAAAGGATGCGGTTGGAGGAGAAGAGGTAAAGCAAGTGGCAAGACTACTTCGAGTAAAGAAAAAAGTGGAACGACAGACATTTACGTAGTGTACATTATCGCATGGCCAAATAGATTTGAATTCCATGAATTTTGATTTAGACCTATATACATGTGTTAAACGTATCAGGGACATCGCTGTCTTTTTGTAATTTCCGGAGTAAGCAGTCACGTCGAAGAGGGTATTGAGCTTACGTCCATCAGATTACTAAATTTACGCTAGCAATTATTGATAGAGAATTATTTTACAAAGTATCAAGGTTTTGAAGTACGAGTTATGATCCCTATCTTCGTAAAAAATGAATGTCAATTGTTCGCTACATCTTTGGGCGCTTTAAGAAGTCTTTCTCCATGTCGAACTTGTAGGAGATAGACAGAATGAATAACAATTATTTGACATGAATTACCAAAAATCTCGTCCACTGGATTCATTTTTGCATGGTAAATGTATAGGAAATAATTGAATCGAAAGAGGAACATGTTCTAGAACAGGCTTCGTAGAAAACTTTTTGCAAATAACGTTATTCTTATTTAGCAACAGGAGATACTGTTCATGCAGTTTAAAGTTCAGTTGTACGTTCGCTGATATTCAAAAAGAAGCCATGCTATATGATGCTGTTATTTCCAATGGCCGTATGGAGTAACTTCAAAAATGTTGTTTTATAGGGGTACCGAAGGAAATCCTATAAGTTTGTTTTAATGGTGAACTTGAATTTAAAGAAACATACATACAAGACACGCTTTCCTTCACAAATATAACTTGTCTTCGTAAGGTCTGTTATTCCAATTTTATGTCCAGTATGTGTAACGTGTAGATCAATATCATCGTCACCATTATCATCATAATCTTCATGATCGTCATTATCATAGCCTTGATCATCATTATCATCTGCATCAGTACCATCATTATTGTCATATCTTATCATTCCCTTGATCCAATGAGGGGCGTTGTCATTTCCCTCTTTAGGTGGCAGTCGAAGCATGGGGATCACTAGAGACAATTAAGAAAAATATGTTTTATCTTGTAGATGTGACTGATCAACACCACAGTACTTGATCACTCACAGTAAATCTTTTGATCGTAAAGTAGAATAACCATGTAAATTCTAATAAACGTTTTGCAATTATTTCAAATTTCTTATCGACATGGTTTTGTCGTTAGTACTTAGCAGTAGTATGCAAGTAGTGTATCCTACGTCAGAGGATTCATCATCCTGACTAAGGCCCATCCTCGATATCTCGAAAATATTGTTTGGTAATCACTTATGATTTAATTTTAACATGTTTGTCTCAGTTCATTGCGTACCTTATATACTTTGTGGCCAAACCCAACATAAATACGCATACAACCTTCAACACCACCAGTATCATCATTAATACCCAAACCGCGATTATCATAAGTACCATGACCCTCTTAGACTATCTTTACCTAAGTGGATGTTTTGGACCCTGTATCCCCTCTGTGGATACTTGTTTTAGTCACGTGACGAAAACGTTAGTAGAGTTAGCGAAAACGTTAGCGCAGAGTGCAATTCCATGGAGTGTAGTAGTATAGAAAGTAGAGCAGTTTTGGGTCGTAGGTACGGCAAGGTACCGTTAAATTATACAAATGTTTATTGTTGCTATCAGAGAAACGAATTTTAAGATTGCGTAGTGTAGGAAGCTTCCGTCATTTGAGATGCTTGTCTATTTTCTCTTCCTGGAGACATAGAGCCCGGTTTGCAATGTGGCTGGACCTATTTGGTAAAGGCGGAAATGCTATCTTTAGAGTACTATCAGTGTTTCAAACATTTTTGAAAGGTAGACGAAACTGTATTGCCTAACCGTAGAGAAAACAATTTTAGCGTGTTACAAGTAACTATAAATTAGCTGACAGCGGATTACCCGCAAACGAGACTTTCTGTCCTTAACATCGAAAGTACATGTACATTTATGTATGGCTTTTCTCAACTGAAGCCACTTGAAATATGATCTTAATCTTCTGTTTTCATGACTAAATTATTCTCAGATTTCCATCAATTTTGCGTCATTTGTAGTGGCTCAAGAGCACCATTCTATAGCTTGAGTTTATACTGTTATTTCTTGAAAGTCGCCTAAAAATTTGCTGAACACATATTTTGTCAGAAAGGACTTATTAACTGAAACCTTGCATAGCGACCTTTCGTAGGAATTTGTTGTGGCTCCTTTCTGCCATAGTTAGGCTTCGCGATTCATTGACGGGAAGTTTAACACTGATCAAGCCGTCCTCTTGAAAGAAAAATAATTCGCTGTCCCCGCTATATACCGTCGCGTTTTTCTTAGTAAGATTTTAAAATCACTTCAAGGCATTTGATCTGATAAAGAAAAAAGTAAACATGGGGGTTTGCCTAAAGCTGACCTTGATAACAAGTTTGCTTTGTTATTAAGGTTATTGTTTCAAGAACACTAGTTTGGTGAAAGACAAACAACCTCATTTCCATGAGCCAATCATTGTGTCTAGAAATAGCGTCTTTTGTTTTTTGAAAAGCGTGGCTTCAACAGTGTTAGGGATTGTTGTTAGGGGGTATATTTCAGTGTTCAGCTGAGAAAAGGACTATTCACCACATTATCAAAAATTAATCGTAGAAAACAGCTGTATTTTGCTCTTTGGATTGTCTCCCGTCGAGCGCTTTTCACAAAGCCATTGAAGAGCAGGTTAGTCAAAAATATAACGATTGTTCAATTTATGTGGCCTCTCTTGTATGTACGGTTTGTTTCTATTCTCTTTTGTACAGCGAACATTTAGATAACCGTTCTCCTTTTGATTGTAGATGTAGTAGTGTAGGTTGTAGGTATCCCTTAGATGGGATGTAGTTATAAATGAGTCAGTCAGGAAAGGAGGTGAAAGCAAAGGCAAGTGGTACAGCCGAAGAAAAAGACCTTGCTAGCGTGATAAAGGTATGCCTACCAGACGGTTGATAGCTCCTATTTACAGTCATAGCTAACATGTTAATCGGAATCAAGAAGCCACACAGCAGGTATCTGTAACCGTAAATTTGTCTACGGACAATCGTTTTGACATTACCACGACAGGTATGAAACTGTATTAAAATAAATCATCTTTTGACTAGAATATAAATTTTGATAATTAGTTTGAACAGGATGATGAGGTTTGAGATTAAGTTATCACCATCACGTTCAAGGTCGTTGTCTGCTAACATTCACTTGTTAATCTTATGGATGAAAATGAAAATTTCCACAAATAATATCAGTTCATTTAAATGAAAGAAACCGTCTCGATGAGCACAGCTCAGTGTCTGCTGATTACTATCGTGTCATCGGGTTATGTTGTTATGCAGTAGCGTACCTAGCTGGTATCTGTATAGTAAGTCACTCGCAGTTTTTCTGCAATTGCAGAGCATAGGAGCAGGTGTATGCAAAATGTACAAACAAGCAAAACATCTCTATATTTCTTCGTTGTAGGACATAGAGAAACGGCACCTTCAAAGTGAAGATCCGAACTCAGTTGAGCGGGACGTCCCTGCTCGTATTCGGGACATAGTCACAAAATCTTTAGGTGAGGGTCAGTCAGCAAATTTAGCCATGACATCCAAGGAAAGCAGTATTGTGGAGGAGAACAAACTGCTTCAAACTGAATTAAGCAGGATCGAGGACTTACTTGCTTCGACCAGAGCAGAGCGTGATGAAATCGGATCTAAATATGCTGCTCTCAGTGAAAAGGTGAGTGAAAATAGCAATGAGTTTTACATGACACCAATTCCATCTTAGGGCTTTGTATTAATATAAAAATAGATTTAACAACTCTTATCATGGTATTCTATAAGGACAATCAGTTTTAACTGTTCGTGGTATCTATTCATGCAAGTGATGGTGGTAACATGGCATTTGAAATTCACCACGTGATAATGTCAAATATTTAGTCCAACAGCACGACTTTCTTGCATTGTCTTCCCCATAATTGTCGCAGAGAGAATGGTCTTAGCCGATTTGCAATTGCTCATTTATAAATTGCTATTTGATTTGGAATCAAAGATTTATAAACGTAAATTAGAAATTGTCTTTGTGTTGTTGCTTTGAAATATTAACCGGCTTCGCAGCTCAGCTCTGAATGTTCCAAAAGCCAAGGCGTGGCGATGTCCAATGCGTGGTTGTGTTGTCATAGCAACGGCTTGCTGCAAATCTCAGCTTTTCTTAGCGAGATGCAGATATGTGTTAGCAAGACCTAAAAAGAAAAAAATATGGGAAGATGAAACTCCCGCCGTGTTAATAAATAGGTCAATCGCCTTAAAACAAACTTGTGTTATCAAGAAATGTGTAGTTGAATGTGCTTTTATCTCAGCTGTGGTTGTTATCAGACAAAGACGAACAAGTTGTTAATTTGCGTCCGTTAGTTCCGTCAGAGAAATTGTGTTGATGATATCTTGAAATGAGATTCAGTGGTCAACCGCAGTCTTGTCAGTGATATTTTTGTTTCTGAATAATCAATCTTAACATTAAAAATTATGTTTTTGTAGTACGCTGCAAAATTCTTTAGCTGAGCAATGCACTCATAAGGTATAAAATTTGTTCTCTTCTCCAAAGGGCGGTAAAGTTGCCCCAAAGTATTTTATTAATTATTAGAAAAATCTTGTGAATCTTTTTTGTAAGCAATGCATTACACCATCGTAGACTCGGTAAAGCCATTAGAACATTGACGTGAAAATTGCTCACTAGTGTTAATAAAAAAGCTGATGCTCGACGTGGGCTTTTATTGTCGTGTCCCATTCAAGTGCAGATTCGTATGGTGTCGATAATTGACGATTTACACCAATCATTTGTATTAAAATGTACCTCAGTTGCTTTGTTCATTGCGTTTTTATCCTTCTTTGTCCTTGTCTTTGTACAGTGTTGAAGTGATTTGCAAAGTGTCATGAACAATATGTTTTGTAGATTTTGTTGAATTAGAGTGGACCCTTACGTGCTGTTAAATTTGCAAATTGTATCCGTTTTGTGCGCAAAATATACCCCGAGTTTTACAAAAGAAACAAGTACTTAAAATAAGTTGTATTGACTTAAGACATACACGAATTTGTGATTCTGACAGTTTGTGTTACATATTCAATCTCACACCTACAGTTTTTACAGTTTTCACAGTTTTAATAAGACACTTTTTAAATTTATCAAACTTTCATTTATTTTTATAATTTAGGGGATTATAACAGACTGAAATCTATTTTTTTCATAGCTTATTGAAAGCAATAAGACAAAGGCAGGTGATGAATCAAAGTCAGCTGTTGACAGTCAAAAATATGAAAGCCTTGTGCAACAAAATGCCATGTTGCGGCAGAAGATAGAAGAAGAGCATGCTAATTACAAACGAAAACTTCAAGCTTATCAGGATGGACAACAAAGACAGGCTCAGCTGATTCAGAAGTTACAAAGCAAGGTAACTTTTATCATCCTTAACGAGTTCATAACATCATCATTCCATTCCATTCCACTATCTTTGTCTTCCTCTTCATTTTGTAGGTGACCATCCTGCTGATCAATGCAGACCTATATTTTCTATTTATCTGTGACATAAGATATCTGCTTGTTACACGTCAGTAGTTCAAGTTGTGCTGTTCTTGTTATTTCCTAAGCTACAATGTGGCAGTCCTTTCTGCCAAAGATAGGTTAGTTAATCAGGATGTTTTCTAGCTTGTAACATATTGTGCTGATTATAGTGGAGATTGAACCACTTCCCATTACTTTTGAAGGTTATGCAATATAAAAGAAAGTGTGGTGACCTTGAAAGTACAGTTACAGAAAAACACAAGGAAACAGAAAGGATTCAAACAGAGGTATGATTCAGACAATGTCATTGAAAGCAATGTATATATATATGTGTGTATTGTGAACATAGGATGTGTTCAACTCCCTACACATTTTGATGTTCTCTCTTTGACCTTTTTATTATTTTTATAATAGTTATTATGTTTAAAGATTCATGGTTTTTGAAGCTCATCTTTTGTGTTGCAATTTTAAAAGAAATTACCTTTCCCTTGTGCACATCTTGAATGTATAATATTAAGCGAGTTATTGTTTTCCCATCTAGGATGACTACTGAATATTTTCAATTTAGTGCATTTTGAGGCATTACTTCTATAAAGTTTGTTTAGCTTTCTGTGTGGTTTTTGACCCTCTTTTATGCACTGAGATAGCATTCAATGTTCTGATTTTTCCATAGCTTAAAAGTGCAACTGCAAATCTTCAAGCTCATGAGTTAAAACTTAGAGAAACCGAAGAGGAACATAGCTCTGATCTTGAAAATGCCTTGATAAGACTAGAAGAAGAGCAACAAAGGTAACAAATATTTGTCCTCATTTCTCCATATTCATTGGCAGTGGAGTGAAAAGTAGAACACCATCACCTTTTGTAACCTTTTGTACAGCAAACATTGAGATAACCATTCTTTGGCAACATTTTTCTCCATTCCACATATCTTACTACTTTCTCTGATATTTATTTGGACATAGTGGTGTTAAATCAGGTTAAGATATTTCCTTTCTGGTGTCAGGCCCAAGCTCTATCAGTACTTATGACAATTATCAAGACCTGTGCATCAATGCTTTGATGCATATGTTTCTATTAATTTAAGTTGAGGGTGCTTCCCATGTTATGAAGAACGTAATGGCAACTACTGTTATGGCATGATAAGGTACTTGAGTTTATTGTGATTGTTTATACATTCTCTTTTTTTCCAAGTAAAACAAAATGTGATGATGAAAACACTTAAATTAATAAGGAGCATATGAACTTTTTTCTTTCAACCATGAAACATGTTTCATCTTTATTTGTGCATAATGTGTTTTGTACGTCTTATTTTGTTTGTTGTCCCCAATACGTTTTACGGATACCTTTAAAAAATAGGGGTTTTTAAAAACTGAGTTTGACAGTTTATAGAAGCTCACTCATAAAAATGCCATATGTTCAAAAGACTGAACAGAGCCTCCCCTATATTCCCATCATGTCTCCCATTTTTTCTCTCACCTAGCTCTCAAATATTATTATTTGTAAAAGATAGTTGTGACTAATGTGATATGTATTTTGGTTTATTTTTATCATTTGCTGTTTTTGATCTTAGAAATGGAAGTCTTCAACATGTGAACAATATGTTACGTGAACAGCTTGAACAAGCAACACAGGCAAACAACCAGTTGACTATTGAAGTGCAAAAGCTTACTGTTGACTGGAACAAGGCCAAGGAAGAATTAGAACAAAGAGAGGAAGAGGAGCAGAAATACTTTGCAGAAGAGCATGATAAACTCCTCGTTATGTGGCAGGCAGTGAATGGCTTTAGACGACAGTATAATGAGATGAAAATACAATCTCAAAAGTAGGTAGTAATTACTGGTTGCGATGGATGTTTACTTATTCTGATAAATTTCCGAATCTTCATGTCTATTACATATTTTGTTTCACAATTGTTTCATTCCATAATTTAAGTCCCTAGCTATATGTTATGGTGTTAAGAACAGAAGTAAAGTGAAACAACTCAGTGGGAAAAGTCAAAAAGTATTATATTATTTATTATCTTTATGGTACTTAGAAAACTTGCATATTGAGAACTTTTTTGAGTTACGGAAGTTATTATGCTTAATTGTTTGCTGATTTTGTCTGTAAGTTGAAAGGTTATCCAAGCCTTTTGTTAGGAGAGATTGATCTATATGTAAAAACAACATTAGTTTTCATCAAGAACCTTGTGTGCAATAAATTTATTTTGTCATCAATAGTGAGTTGTTTTCATAAAAATGGGAATTATTGTTGGTCTATGATCCAGTACACCTGCTCTTTGAGAGAGACATTTTTTACTGAGCCTAATTTAGTCACATCCTGGTTTTGTGGGTTTCTATTGATTGTGTGTCATTTGGCAGGGTTTGTCATGTAATCAAAGAAAGAGGTTCTTGATAAACCATATTAATTTCTACATTCTCAACATGTACAATGGCATAACCTCATTTGTAGAAGCATTGTCATAGATCTTTAAGAATACAAAGCTCCATTTTTATTCTTTCTAAAGAATTGAAAGTTGTGGCATTTTCAGTCCTTTCTTATGTTGGAGGTTTTAATTCTATGAATGTGCCATTGATTATTTTTAGAGTTTGAGTCTTCTTTTTTCTTAGCTTTTCTGTAAGCATGCTTGGCTGATATCAAAATTTGTTCTACAAGCTATAGCCTGTGCTATAACCAAGGTCTGTAATCAGTGATGCTGTTTTTTCACATTTGTGGGAGTGTGCTTTCTCAGTATCTTGCAGTGAGTAGATAGCTAATTTACAGAGTAAGCTTACTTACTTGTGCTCATGGTTATTAACCAATCTCCTTTCCAGGGACCTGTCTGTTTTAAGAGCAGAAGTCAATAAATCACTCAGAACAATTCAAGGAACCTGCATTGATTTTGAAAGAGCTTTCCGTGGGGAAGGTATTAATGCAAAACAAGCCTTAGAAGAAGAGAGAAAAAATAGAGAGAAGGTAAGCATAGTTATGTTTTGGAATTTACTTAGAAGACACTTAATAAACAGTGCCTTTTTGACTGCCAGCAAATTAACTTAAATTATTAAAGCATCATTTCCACTACAAAAGTCAAACACATGGTATTGTTTTTGTATTCTAATCAGCTTAAGGATCAGCCTCTTATAGATTCTGTAGAACTTTTTATGTGTGCAAAATGACAAGCTCAAATTAGAGATCAGTGATGCAATTGTCATTATGTGAAAAATTGTACCATTCTGTTGCCACATTTTGGCATACTTACTTGCTTATTGTCTAAGCATACCCTATTCATATATGGTTCACCTCTGAGCTCTGATTCTGTAGTGTTTCATCAGTAGGGATTGGTAGCAGTAAAACTCTGCTCTTGTTTTTGCTGCCATAATATGTATATGTATCTAACCATGTATCAAAACTGTTGCTATTTGTAGGCTGAAGAACAATTACGATTAAGAATTGAGGAATCAATTGAAGCTCAGCATGCAATGGAAGTGAAAGAAGAGGAACTTAATGCTAAGTATGTTAACTGTGATGGTTTAACGTAGTACTGTTTTTGTTTTGCATCAACAAGAATTTGCATTTTAGTGTAAGAGCATTTTTCAACACAACTTGTTTCTAAAGATACCTGCTAATTGTATAAGCATCCCATATATGTATGTGGTTCACCTCTGAGCTCATATGACCTTTACCTACAAATATCTTGGTTGTTTGGGGTTAATCTGTGGGAAATACGTGATGACAGATCAGAGGATAACATTGGTGTAGGATTGCTTTTTGTGTACAGTTTTAATTGGAAATGAGAGTGAGCTTTTAGGAATGCTCATTAATCCGCTCAAAAACCTTTTTGTTAGGCACATATATGTTAGTTTTTTCTGTTCTGTAAGTTTTAATTGCCAACAAAAATCGCTTTTTTCAGAATTACGTCCCTGGCTAAAGTCAATCAGCAACTGCAACAGATGCTCGACCGGAAAGACGAAGAAATTAATGTTTTGAAAGGAAAACTCTATTCTACGGTACTTTTTGCATACAAGTGTTTTTTATTCGTTTAGGGGTTTTTTAATCCGACGTTTTCTTGAGGCGCGTTATAACTTTTCGCCCCGTAATAGTCTGGGACGGGAGAATCGTCTAAAACCTTTTATTTTAGAGTTTCTGTCAACTACAGTCTTGGTAAAAATATCTACGTTGGTGTACAGTAGGGTCTGTTGATTCAGGAGACCGTAACTGTTAGGATTATGTCTCAAATTGCTGTTACATCTCTATGCCCAAGGGGCAGATTTTGCTTTTTTTTCGGTAGGGTTTGTCTGGTTAATATTTTTGTGTCTTTAAATGGAACAAAATTTGAACACACGAAAACGGCAGACGGCAGCTATTCTGAATATAATACTTATAACTAAATTGAAAATATTCCTATGCATTACCCCTGTTATTTCCAACTGATTTTACTGCCATTAGTTGTCAAGTCGTAATGTTTGTTACATATACATCTGGTCGCTTCATAATCATAAATAGCTAAAGTTACTTCCCACCATTGTAGCTGCAATGTTTATTTTTCAGGAAGCTGGATTTGCAGAGCAGTCAGAAAAATGGGAGACCGAGAGTCAGGCAAATATCGCAGCTGTGAATGAGGAAGCAGACATACTCCACAATACCCTCCGTGAAGTGACCAATGCAATCATCCAGGACACAGAATCTACTGCTAAAGTAATCGGCTCTCCAACTGGAGCAAAAATTGACAAAGATGAAAGTCTGGAAGCAGAGGAACCTGTTCAAGGTATATGTTCTAATATACCCTCCATCTAACGTGACTTATATTCATTTTCGGTAGAATGGTTATGTGCATATTTTATAATAGCGCGTGGTTTTGTTACATATTTTAGCCTCATTTTAGCCTCGAGTTCTTATACTGCTTTGTGGTAATAACCAATTGTACGAATGCTGAGTTGGAAGTATAAATTGAATATCTGTCGTTGGATTTAATGTTGTTTTTGCGATGGAAACAGCGGTTTCCAACGAAAGTAATTTATACGGGGTCTAGCTTTGTATAATACACCTCCTAAATGTACAAGTCCTAGGGACTTGAAACCAAGACTGTTGTATTTACTTGCATTCTTTCAAGTGCGACTACAACAGCTGAATCCAATCAATGTGTCATGGAACAAGCGCGATACATGAGGAGCAACAGTTCGTTGCACCTGCCTTATCCATGTGGCTATTCACACCGCTTTTCTGTAGTGGTGAGGCAATGACTCATCATAGTGAGATTTAATATTTACTCCCTTATTCGTTTCTAATTATTATTTAACTATGCTGCTGTAAGTGGAACCAGAGTTCATGCATTTTCAAATATGCGTTTTGTGCCTTTCAGCTTACTTTACTGATGTGATTTCCAGTGATGGTAAGAAAGTGCTCGTTGGTTGCGAGATGCTCAAGTAAAGGCATGATCTCCTAATTTGCGTAGTTTAAGGTAGAGAAACTAAGAGTTAAATCATGCTGATATTTGTTGAAGAACCTGCGTGATAAAATCTAATATGCGCAATAAGCTACATTTGAGACTTGGTCGTTAAGCTAGTGAATGCAGTATTATGATAGACGGATGCTGCCGGAAATACTGCAGTTTTATTCTAACTCACCTTACAAAAGTCTTGAATTGGATGTGTGTTTTGTTACAGATTCCATGGTTGTTACGCCATTGAAGAGTCCACCAAGACAAACGAGAACCCCGTCACCATCAAGAGCTGCAAGGCTTCGAGCGATTTCTCCAACACGCGCCAGATCGCCGGCGGTTGCCGAGTCCATGTTTGCGACTGTGCAGTCGGCTTTGAAGAGGAGGCAGTTGCAAGTTCAGGTGACCTTTATTTTTTGCGTTATATTGAAGAACAAACTGCGTACTTTGTTATTGTTAATTATATTTTCCCGTACGTTCTCATACTGTATTTTTGGTCACTTACCACGAGCTTGTGCTGGATCGTGTTGGTACTAATGCAATACCCCAATCGTATGTTGCCGAACGATGAAAAGTTCGTTTAAGTGTGTAATAAGATATTTCCTCTAAGCTTGTCTAATCAACAAGCAACGATTTTGTTTTTCAGGGTGTGATTCTTAGGTGAAGTGAATACAAACGCAAGCATTTCGTTCTAAATAAGTAGTCAAGCAACACGTCTGTTGGACGCAAGTTCGCTCCGACAAGGATTAAGTGACATGGTCAAATAACAACATTTATGCTGCCTTTAGGTCCTTCCTACCTTTTAACTCCCTCCAGTGAAAGGTAACTCCGTGGACTACTATAGTATCTAGCGGCATCTAGCGTCATCTAACGTGTCACACGCCCTGAATACTGGATGATAAATTTTGATTATCAGCACAGATATATTAAATTATGGCAACATTTTGAAAATATGTTACTTATTGAATTCTATCATTACAGGAATTACAAACCAAATTAGCTTCTGTAAAGGAGGAAGCTCAAACAGCCAAAAAACAAGTCAGTGGTTTACATAGTGAGAAGAAGATCGTAGAAGATTCGGCAGGCAGTCTTAGAGAGACCTTGGATAAGCTGTAAGTGTTTTTATAATCCGTCCGCTTTTACTGTTGATGTAAAAGAATAACTACAAACGACTTTAGTGACTGCAAGTAGTTCAATGTTGATTGATCCCTGTTGGTAGTGTTTGTTGTGTTTAGCAAAATGTATGTTTGCCATTATTTACACAAACATGGTAATATTTGTTGTTCTCTAGAAACGACAAACTGGAGGAGGTCACGGGAGAGAAGAATCGTTTAAAGCAACAGATAGATTTAATCCAAAACGAGAAGCAGAATGTTGAAAAAGCTCGAGCAGCTTTGGTGGGTCAAGTGGATGAAATACAAGCAGAAGCTGAGAAGTTGAAACTTGCTAATACTGAACTTCAAAGACAACGTGATGAGGTAGAGGATGCAAAAGATGATCTGTCAAAAGAGAAAGAAAAGCTCTTGAAAGAATTACAACGATTACATGGATCTATAGAGCAGCTGGAGAATAAGCAGAGCTCGCTGAAGGAGGAGTGTGTTGATTTGAAAGAAAATCTAAACAGAGCGTTGCTGGAAAAAGAAGTTTTAGAGCAAGAGAAAGCACATGTCAACGAAGTTTTATCAAAAACTGAGTTGCAAAAAGCAGAGTCAGAGCTTGAGGTCAACAAGCTGAAAACAGAGGAAGCAGCCCTGAAAGATGCCTTGGTGAAGCTGCAGAGCTTAAATGAAGCTCTTGGACAAGACAAAATAGAACTTAATAAAGTGATAAGGCAAATGGAGCTTGAACAGGAAGCTCTTGGTAACGAGAAATCAGAGCTGGAGACAGTGAAAAATTCTATAAGGGAGGAACTAATTCGAGTTGAGCAGGAGAAAATTGATTTGGATACTGAGAAGTCAACCCTGGATCAAAGTTTGAGCATAACAGAAGCAACGCGTGAAAAACTTGAACAAGAGCTAATTTTTATTAGTAGAGAGAGAGCTGAACTTGTTGAAAATTTGAATCAGGCAAGCCGTGAGAAAGATGGGTTACAAGAGGACCTCATGCAGACCAGAAGAGAGGTAGAACGACAAAGCACAAATGTCGTACGTTTAGCGAAAGAGAAGGAGGAACTAACAAAGGAAAAATCAAATCTTATCGTACAACTTAATTCCGCAGAGCGTGATAACCGAGCACTGGCCGAGGCAAATGCCAGTCTAAAAAGTGAAAAAGAATCGTTAGAAACCGCACTGTACGAGCTTCAACAAACAGCTGGAAAATTGGAAACGAGAAAAGAACAATTAGAGGCAGAAAATCAGGAACTTTTGCTAGCAAAAGAGGCTCTGAATGTGGATTTGAATCGCGTAAAGAAAGAGAAAGAAATAGAAGAGGCAAAGCTGATAAGAGAGAAGGAACTAGGAGAACAGACATATGCACAAGCCAAACGTGACCACGAGGTATCTTTGACGCGCGCTCAGAGACAGCACGAGGAAGAGGTTGATCGTTTGAACCGTGAGAAAGAGACCATCATTACACAGGTTAGTCAAGAAAAAGAAGAAGGCATTGCTGAAATCAAGCAGGAACTGGAGGAGTTAACTGAAAAACACGAAAAAGAGAAGG
>JANTCA010022000.1:0-23602 GCA_024741275.1 Chironex yamaguchii
TGCACTGCTTGTTTAAGGTAAACAAGCCTAATACAGGGAATGTGCACTGCTTGTTTAAGGTAAACAAGCCTAATACACAGGAAAACTATTGTTTATGATCTCACCAGTCGTACTATTTTACTATTTTAGAAATGCCAATATCATAATTAGAAAATTAAATTTGAACCAATAAACTTGATGCTGTACGTCAATGGTCGTCATGTTGTGACTCCTGCTCCGGCGACCTTGGGTTCATGGAATGCTGAGGATCCGGCGGTTCCGGCGGTTCCGGGAGGTGGGCTCTTGGGTCTGTTCCAGCATCTGGCGCCTTGGGCTCGTACACCCTGGGGGCTCTTGTGGTATCCACTGTTGAGGCTCCGGGGAGGCTCTGGATCGCACTGTCCTAAAGTGTGTTAGTGGACTGGCGCACCCCTTAAAACTTAGCTGTCTATCCATGCATTAAAGTCTTATATTGATATGTCAATCCAGTCTACCACGTCCGGGGTAACCGACGAAGCAAAGAAGGCTGATAGGCAACAATGGCGGACCCTATGCATGGGACAGGGAATGGCTGGTGAAGCTGGAATCCCTTAAGTGAAGTGTGAAGTGAAGTGTGATTTATTTTGTTAAGAGAGTCAGCTCGGGCCTTGGAGCTATAAACAACAAAGACCTTTATGGGTTTCCAAATTTTACCAGCTAAACGGAATCAAGCCTGAAAGCTCTTAAAAGTCAACAAGTCCTTATAAGATTTTATGAATAAGCGTCTAACGTGTGTCTTGATTAAAGTTGTCTTGCATTAGCAAAACTTTTCGTGGACTCTTGTCGAGATTCGGACCCCGGGTACTTACTCCGGCCACCCTCGACGATACCGACCTCCACTCTTTTGTTACATTACTGAACGTTTTGTCCTGGTAGGAATATTTTAGTACTCTGTTTTGTCCGCTAAACTTCCGTAGCCCTAGTTACTGATAAGTAACAGTGAGAGTTTTACATTTTTATGTCAGTATACAGACCATTAAGTGTAATCGGCTTCCTTTTACTTATACTTATTCGCTCCATCTTTATTATGAATTTACAGTCTTAAGACTAGTGCCCAATGCAGGTCTGACAGATTGGCAATGTCTAATCAGCTTGGAAGGTAAGAACTAATATGTTACTTTCCTGTTACTAATTTTGTTCCAGTTTTATTTCTCTGGTTAGTATTGTAGCCACCCCCGTTATCGAGATAACAACTTCCTGAGTAGAGTGCTTCCCTGATTGTGGTACTAAAACCACTTTTAAGTGCCTCTTATTAAACTACTAATTTTTCATTAATTTAGAGTTCCATGTTCAAGGATGCAGAACTTTGAGAGGGATAACAGGGAAAGAACCTTGCCCAGAAGACACGGTACTGGTATTTGAACATGCTTACAAATTGCCTAGTGCAAAACACCGCATAATTGTGGTAAGTTTACCCGAGCGATGCCATACGCCCACAAAGTTGGGCATCAGTTCAGAGTAAATGATCTCGGTATGTCACAAAATAGTATTAGAAAAACTTGTGCATTAAAATCTAGTCAAAAGACACAAAGAGCAACGATACGCTCGTGTTGATGGATTGGATATTTAGAGATACAAAAGAAAGAGCCTTTATTAAGACAGATACAGAACATAAACCCAATGGAGATGTTCAGTCGAACGTAGGTAGTCAGGGACCATGCTGTTCAAACAAACATTACAGAAAAGGTGCTTCACTAGTAGGTACTTGTTCTAGAGCAAATTCTAGGTTAGCTTTGTTTGTAAAGATTCAAGGTGAAAGAAGACAGATGATGGGAGTCATGCAGAAAGAACAAAAAATATGCAGATATTTGTTTGGAGCAAAATTACCATTAACCATGATTATCAAGCTAAATCGTTTTGTGGTGATCCGGTTTATAATTCATCATCTTGGCTGTTCTTGGTTCATGGTTCATGCTACTGCAAAACTCACAGACATGCAGACTTAATATAACAGCTACCTGAACAAGCTGACTTTGATGCCTCTTGTTGTCATCCTTATGAATCTGTCTCGTGTTGATGTTTTAATTACAATTTTTTATCGTTTTGGTGCCAAAGGGAAATCTCAGTCGACTTCAGCAAACTTTTTGCGGTGGACGCTGCCGAAGGCAAAGGAATAGTCATTTGGATTGTACCACTTACAGAGGAACACAGTTTAGCCAAGGGGACGTTTGTTATCTTGGTCTACGTAGATTTGCCTGGATTCTAAGGTAGAGGAGCTGCTGGTTATAACAAGTTCGCCCTAATAACCGACTCACAAGAGACAAGCTTGGCCAGAGACAGTCATTGATGACCTTAGTCTTATCAATTCTTGGTGTTTTGGCTTAATCCACGTGGATTCTATTTCACGACCGTCGGGCACATTTGAGTCCTTTCATTTAGTGAAGACAACTGTGATTTGAGAGTGAATTTTATAGAACTGCAAGAGAAGGTATAGGTTGACGTGAGTACAGTCATGAACTCAGTTAAATTTGCCTAGGGCAATACTTGAGACCTATAGAACATTAATTTAGGATTGACGTTGTCGTTCTGTGAGGATACTTCCTTGGTGTTAGCAATAGTTCTTGGCCGATAAAAACGAGACAGAATGCATCTTCTCCCGGTTGCTGTGCTTTTTATTTCTGTAATTTGTTTTGGATCTTACGTTGTACAGGGCGAGGTATTCACGTCAGTCAGCCATATGTTAACATTAGTGGATACTGAGCAGAAATTACGATTGAGTCTGCGTCGATATATTAGAGAAGAGGAAAACAGATTGTCAAGGTTACAAAGCTTTTTAAACGACAGTGTATCTCTTCTGTCATATAGTAAAGGACTTAATGACGATGAATTGCCAAAATACATTGGAAATCCTGTGAATATTATCCACGTCTTAGGGAGATTCATGAAAAACTGGAAAGGAACCGAGTTACTTTTGAGGACTGATTTCTCCAAGGGTAAGATATGTCCATTTACCAGTCAATACATCTTTGTTTTAACGAATCAGTACATTAAACAGTTAGCTTAAACATAGCTAATCTTTTAGCTTTCGCTTTATTATGCCTGATGTGAAATCAGCTCAGTTAATTATTAGAAAACAAACTTGTCATGGTCATTTCAAATTTTTTAACGGAATTTTGATGAAAGCCTCGTAATTCGACGCACATCCAAGCTTTCTTCAGTCTGCGACGTGTACTACTGCTGTCTGCCATACATTTATCCAAGGATGTGAGGCGGAACTCAAACACCATATTAGCGCTGTATCACCCGCGGGGTAGGGCAGAAACAAGACCCTTGCGGTGGTTTGAGTGTTAAAGGTGAGTGACCTGCAGCTAACAAATTTATCACGGTCTAAGGAAGTTACCCGCGACCGGATCCGGGATAGCCCTTTGGGTGTTGCGTACCATAACTATTAACCCAGCTCACTCAGAGTTTTGACTTGATCAATTCAGCAATGAAAGAATTAGTACAGTGAACATAATCCCTTATATTTTTATGAAAGATGGAATTTATTACATAAAGCAAATTTTTTGAGAGTATCTCATGTGAAGAGTATAATAATAAGGTTTTAACATGAGAAGAGATGAATGGATTCATGCTGAAGCAGTACTGCATGTGATTGCAGAGCTACAAGCTTCCATATTTCTGATTTGCATATTGCAGGTTTTGATAAATTTGATTTACAACCCATTTCTTATGTTGTTAAGGTGTGTGATGGGTGTGGTTGGCAGGTGTGAAATTATTAATGAATGTCTTGTAAGCTTGTAAAGCAGGTTAAGTAATTTTATTAATGTTGCATGATAAGGTATTCTTCTTGAGGATTCATACAATGCATATAAAACCACAAATACATGGTGTATTTATTCCTTGTAGGCAAATGGCAATTGTTTGGCTATGTGGCCATACCCTCTGTAGTTGTTTGAAGTCTTAAGCCTAGATCCATTGTGTGTTTTAATATGCTTTTAGAGCTTATGCTAGCATCTTTTTGCATCAAATGGCAAATACTCCTTTGACATGGCCATGTACGTAATAATGTAATATGAATATCAAATTTCCTGAAAATGTACACCTGGTGAAGCTAGAGATAGTTGGGTACAGGAGATCACTAAGATGTACTTTTGAATGTTCTGCTTTAAGGTATAAAGGCCTATGTATGTTGTATACATTGTAACATTCCTTTGTCCCATTTTTAGATCTTATTTCAAAGCTAAGATTGCACACAGAACTTTTTCCAAGTGATGAAGATCTTAAAGGTGCACAGGATGCACTTGTGCGACTCCAAGAGACATATGATTTGGAACCTGCTATCATTTCTGAGGGTATTGCTCCAAAAAATTACCCAATATCAAAGATGAATGCTCAAGATACTTTTGCAATAGGAAGGAAGGCTTATTTGGAAGACAATTTTCAAAGAACACAGCTGTGGATGGCAGAGACATTGAGATTGCTAGATATGGGTAGAATGGATAAAGTGGGCAATAAGATATCACGTTCTGATGTGTTGGATCATTTGGCATGGGCTGAGTATACTGTAAGTGATGTTTTAAGTTTTGTTTTATGTGCCTTGCTCCAGCAATGAGAAACTTGCATGGTTTTGACATGAGTTTATCTTGGGTCAATGAAAAGGAACTTCACTACAACTCGCATTATGAGTTGCCCTTATTGCTGATATGCTTTGGAGCAAGGTTTAAGCCAAAATATTATTGGACAGATTTCTGCCAAAGATTGTAGTAGTGCTGGATGAGACTTGTTTTGTGGCTACGCTTCGCAAGAGGGTTTCCATCTTTCAGCTTAATTAGAGCTTAAAATGGCTTCCGGTCAGCCTGAAACACTATAAAAATACCAGTGTTTAAATAGGTAAGAATGAAAAAATTTGTCAGGAAGTATTTTTTCCAGGTGGTAAATGTAACTTGGTGGTACTGCCCACCTCTGCCCATCTGTTTAGAACCCTGACAAGTATAGAGAACATATAAAGTGGAATTAATAAATAAATTATTTTAAAATGATATTACCTTTTAAGATATTTGCATTGTAGGTAAGCAATCCTTATGAACAGATGGCAAGATTTTCCTTGTCACGAAACAATTCTAAGATTGACAGGAAGATTTCACTACAGCTTTTTTCTAAATTTAACTTCGAAAACATATAGCATGCTTTTTGTACACCTTGATAAGGTTGATTTTCCTGCTTTTTAAGCAAAAAGAATCCCAGTGAATGTACTTGCCAGTAAAAGTTGTTCTTTGGTATAACTGTTGTCATTGGATTAGTTTTTTCCATCAAAACATCAAGAAAAACGAACAAACTATCTTGTTTTTTTTCTAATATAATTTGGAGTGTCGGGTGTAACTGGTTATGATTTGTCTATCAACAAAGCTTTTCACAATTCAAGTCTTTGAACTTATAAGCATTTTGTTGTGGTTTTGGATTTATAGCTTACAAACAAAGTAATAGAGAGCAGTCTGTGGTTTTACCTGGTTCAGTGTAGGTTTTTTTGTATTTAATTAATCATTAGTTGATGTATTTTTTTCACTCTACAGAACGGAGACATAGAGAAAGCACTTAATCACACTTTGGAACTTAATACTCTTGGTAGGTAGTTGAGCATTATATCTACAACATTATATGCCATGCTAAGTCCCAAATATTACCTGCTGGAGTTGTGGTTGGCACTTGACATCTTTGGAACTCATTAAGGAAATTTTGCATGATTGCTTAGTTGCTGGTGGTCAGGTGAAAACATTTTGTGTATTGATAAGGTAACAGCGACCTTAAACACAAATTTTACACAAATTGTTTGTGTGGTGTGTGAAAGTTTATATACTTATTTTATTTAACATTTCTTCAGCATTTAGATGTGCAGTTTTACATGTATCAATGGTAATGGCTTGAATCAGTGAATTAGCTACAGAGGGGTTGCTTAAACATGCAATGTGTGAGAGGTGCAGGTGACAAAGGTTTTTTAACTGGAAATAGAGGCTTGCCAGTGTTTAAATGACAATACGGTTACTGCAACAGTTAACAACCTGATGTATAAAAGGTGATTATGTTTCTTTTCTGAAGTAGCTCTCTCTGTTTTTTTTGAACTTAGTAGAAGGGTAGATATTCTCTTTTTTGGGAACACTTCTTAGTTTACTGGTTTGGGTAGAGATTTTTTTCACCATGCTCTTTAAACTCCAAGAAAACATGGACAATGCCTTTGAGTGGTACTTAGTAACTTAGTTAATTAGTAGCTTTTGATTTACCAGAAGCGGATTTAGTGGTGATGGGATGTTGGGATTGTGACGGGCTTATAGGTTAAGACCAAACATAATATTTGATAAATTCAGTGTCAAGTTGATATTTTGCATAATAAATTTGACAAGATCGTCAAAAATTTGAAAGGCGATTAATTTCGATTAAAACTATTCAAATTGTCAAAAAGCATTTATGTGTTGACATTTATATACATATGGTATTCTTATGTTTTTAGCACCTGGCAACCAACGGATTGAACAAAATATTAAGCAATTTAGAAATCTGGTTGCAGCGGAGAAGGAAAAGAACAAAAAGCTTTTAGAACAGAAAAAACTGACAGAAGAAAAGACAAGTGACAAAGCAAAGGATAGCGAATCCAAAGATATATTTCCAAAATTTTATTACACAGAGGAGGAAGATGAATATCAACGCTATCTGCTGGAGAAGGAAGTTGCACAGAGATTATGCAGAGGAAAGACAAAGCCAATTGTAAGTTTAAGATTAAGAGGTATATATTCTATGTATAAGCCTTTATATGCAATTTATTGAAACCCTTATTCTGTTGCATCATTTTTCTGTGTCAAAGGAACTATTTGGATATTTGTTATCATGGACAGTGTCATTTTAGAAACTGTAAATTGCAGGGTAATATCCACTTTTAATGCAAGAGGTAAAATAGTTTTGGCTCTGTTGATATTTGCCATTTTGCATGTGGCACTGTTATCAAATAGTTTAAATGTTTTTGAAACATGAAAGTAAGGACATGCTATGTATGCAAAGGTATTAATGTTTGACGAATATTATTTATCCTCCATTGTGTCCAGTTAAAGTTTATGTGGACAAAATGAAACATATTAGTAATTTGAAGTTCATTATTTTTTCATGTGTAAGGTCATAGATTATATACAGAAAGTCCCCTTTATTGGTACCATATTTTAACATGATTTTGATGGGCTTATTTGTGAAGGATTATACATCACATTATTGTAACCTAAACCTTTAGTTTGACCAACAGAACAAGACCATAAAGGTGGGGGGGGAGGTATGCTTATTCATGAGTACCTATCCACAAGAGAATTGTCCCAATGACCCAGGGGAATTTCATGAGTACAAATGGATTCACCGAAGAATTGGAAAAAGGGTATACTCCCTTCTTCCATGTCAATGATTCAAAATTGCTGATTGTTGTTGATATTTTTGTCAGTAATACCTCAAGTATATAGTCATTACCTGAAGGAGGTTCGAGATTTCAAGACTGGAATTTAACTATAATTATATATGGGCATAAAGGGTGTCTTTATTAAATGTGATGTAAATGTTACTGATGTAAGTATGCTATTTAACTGAATATGTTATTAGTTTGTTAACGATATTTTTATTATTGTATTGAATATGATACTGTCTCAGGTGCGGCTAGGAGGTGAAATAAGTTGGCAATATGAGGAGAAATGTTCTGCACCACATATCCCAAATGTCTCTGGTTACACCCATTTTGGCAGAACCGATAAACCTTCTCTATATTCTCTTATCATCCCAGTTTTAATCATTGTTCTTTGTACAATTTGTAAAAGTGTAAACAGTGTTGCCACTTAAGTAGTAAATATCACTGTCAAGAACCATACTTGGCCATTTTTAACGAGGAACAATACCAACTAATAAGCCACACTACTAAGTCTGATGAACTAACAGCACAACAATGTCATTAGCAGATTTCACAACAGGCATTGCTTCAGAAGCAAGGGCAAATATGATGCAACTTTCAATTGTTTGCCTGCATTCACTATTAAAACTGGCCAGCTAACATCTCAAGGAAGAAGAAATTTGAGCCCTTTTACAAGATTAGGCAAAAATTAGTATTGAGATGCCAGTCAATTTTTATATCACCTCATTAAAGATTGAAAAGAGAGGATGTATAGTTTAGAGCATATTATAGGGGATGCATAATTTAGATTTTCAATTTTGAATTGATATATTGTGATTTTGTTGTTAAAGTTACTTTAGGGAAAAAGTGCTAATAGGTATTAGCATTATTAGCACTGCCTGCTGCCACTGTAAAATCTAATGTGGATATCTCCATTTTACATGCTTATGTGTTCTTACCTTGTAATCAAAATATATTTAAACATAAAATTGACTGTAGGCAACTGGGCTACAGTGGCATATGAGCAACTTTTAAGAAACTGTTGTAGACACATGATGTAATAACAATTTTTGAACTTGTTGCTCAGACTCATGTTTAATAGACTGTGAACACTGTTGCTAATCATCATTAGAGCTTGCTTGGTTCATCACTGTAGTTGTTACAAGCAATTCCTGAGAATTAGTCCTCATTTTTATTGATGGAGTCTGAAATATTCCAGTTGCCATATCTCATTGACCTTCCATCATATTCAAATGAAAATTGATAGATTTTTCATTTTTGGGGGGGCTCTTTGAGACTCAATGATCAACTTTTATAAAGTCCAAAAGTGGATTTTTTGTGCTGTCACATTTTACCGCTCTGTTGTTAAGTACTTTCAAAAATTTCATCTTTTTATTTCCCAATTTGTACTGATGGTGGTTATGTTATCAGATCGCTTAGTTATTGGCACAAACAGACATTTCTCGACAAATAATGGTGATTTTTTCATAGTTTTTGGATGTACTTTTGAAATGTTATCACTCTGTTTGCTGTCTTAGGATGCCTAGTTATCACATATCGTTTTATTAATGTATCTTTTGTTGTCTGCATTTATAGCCAAAGTACCAAACAAAGTACCTCGTTTGCTGGTATATGAAAAGAGCACCATTGTTCTTGATTAAACCTGTCAAATTAGAGAGAATATTTGTTAAACCTGAGATAGTTTTTTACAAAGGGATTATCAGTGATGAGGAAATATCTAAAGTCAAAGAATTGGCTGGTCCAAAGGTACATTCATCTGTGTATTTATATCCATTTTGTTACTGTGTTTGTTTTGTACACAATGAGATAAAGACTTGTTGAAAAGTACTATAAGATGAAAACATAGTCTTTTGTAGGAAAAGTAATGCAGGAATGCTTACCATCTTATACCTGAGAGTATCTAGACATCTGGTGGATGTGAGCATTACTTTTCTACTATTTAGGATAGTTATGGTGGATCTGCATAGGTACTGAAGCTACAATTTAAATAATAATGTTGCCAAATGAGATTCCTATTTGATTGTTAACACTTGGTGTTTATTTTAAAAGGTGCGATAAGCAGAATAAAAGATAAAGACGGGAGTGATTATTCCTGATATTAACATGTATCGACAGAATAAACATTGAGATGAAATAAGTTGAGTTCTGTGGCATTTTGCACACCTGTAAGCTGCAGCTGTATATCAATACATGCCTTCATCACAGAAGTGTGACAATTGATGTACAAAAAATTCACACCATGATGTATATGACTCGGGTAATGCCTATCACTAAGTGTGGACTTAATTTACACATACTTTTGCTTTCGAGAATGATTCATTCTGAAGATGTTTCGATTGCAGTGCTTTAAATTGACTCACAAAACACCAAGGAAATGGTTACCATGCCCTTGTAACACTATTCTGAAACAATGTTGAATTTGTGTAGCACTTAATTTTCATCTCCAGCTAGGACATTTTTTTGCATTTCTGAAATGCTAATTGTTGACAAAAATCAAACTTACCAATGGATGTATTCTCAGCGTAATAATGGGTATATCATTGGACCAAAGTGTGTGTACATACTGCTTTACGCATTCTGTGACAATGTGGATCTTTGTTTAAGAAAAATGAAATTGGCCTTTGCCTGGACACTAGTGTTAGTTTGCTTTTTAACACAGCAAGGAGATAAGCTTCTTGTTACACGTTTTAGAGCCTGGGATCTAAGATTGTAACCAATACAATATCTTTTTGAATATTAATTTAAAACTTGCAATTAGTTGAACTTAAAACAGCAAATAAGTGCAGGTGACTGCCTTGTCAAACCATCTTTGGTTATTTTTGAAACACTTAAACTTCTGTTGATGTATTTGTATCCTGTCCTAAATTTGGATGATTATTCTTTGACTTCTCAGTAGCAATATTTGAATGTATGTGCATTAAGGAAGTAAATATCTGTTGAATTTAGATAATCTACATTGGCAACATTGCATGTTTAGGGACTTTAACATGTGCTTTTTTAGTTTAATAGCCCTTGTAACCAGACAGTAATAACAAGCACAGGTTCACTACTTGCTACTCCCAAAGCATTTGTAAGTACCAATTACTGTTTACCAACAGAGCAAAGCATCCTAAATGAAAGTGATTAACCAATGTTTAACAATCTACTTATAAATTTAGGTACCTACGTAATCTATGTGTTTCCCTTATTAAGATCAATCCTTTCTGAAAACCAAAATCTACTTGAGGTTTGGTGAGTTGCTTTTACATCAGTTTAAAAGAATGATTCAGAGATTACTCTTTGTAATGAATGGCACTCACCAATAGGTACTCAGAAATCAATCTCTTCAGATGTCTGTAACGGCTGGGCGGCTTCATTTTAAAATATCTGATTCATAGACATAGTGGCAGGCTCTTGAGTACGACAGGTTTTACTAAAAGATGCAGGAGGACATAAACATCATGGAATAAAATGGCAATAATACATAATTAAGGGGAACCATTCCTTACTTGTCTCTTGATGGTTGCCATTAAAATTTTTTTGCGGTGAAGAGTGCTCCAAAGTGTCATTAAGCATGTTGCATGAAGTCTATATTAAATGAAAGGAAATTCCTCCAAGGATTTCTCAATTTGGCATGACACATTGTTAAAGTTATCAGTGTTGAATTTTAAATATGGTTGTATCATATAAACCAAAGTAAGGTTTGCACCAACACTTTAACCTTCCAACATTTCGTGGAACTTTAATAGTAATAGCTAAGGATGAAATATGAAATTAATGTTGTGTTGGTGGTTTACTTTTGAAGAAGTAGATAGAGATCTAGTGTCATTTAATAAGCAACGACACATGCCAATGGCATTCATTAGACAAGGACAGATCTGAACAAGACACTAAATCGAACAAAAACCGTTCAATAACGTGGAATTGACGTATAATACAATATAAAACCCATAAACAATTATGTTTAGTTGGAAGTTGAGTGTAACTGTATGCACTTTTTTATCATTTTTTCTTTAGTGGCGTAGCGTCCAAATTTTCTCTGGGTATTCTTTAGGGGCATATGGTGGGTAACTCACTTAGGTGTACTACAAATGCAATTATTAGCCTTATATTTTATTGTATTGATATCATGATGTTAAAAGCTCAATCTAATGAAAAAAGGAGGAATAATGAAGCAATTGTAAGAGGAACAACACAAAAGCAAAAAGTTGACTAGGTTGTTATCTCTAGCAACTCATAGCACCAGGGGGCAGCAAAAGCCCAACAGTTATTTTCGTTTTGATGTCTGGCCTTTTTATGTTTTTTAGAGCATGCCTTCCGTTGTTTTTTTCTGACATTTCATTGGAATCTTGTTTGGGAAAATGCCTCTTGTCTGTTGGCTCCCTGTACATTTTTATTGTTCAGTGTGTGCAGCTCCATCTTAAGCCTAGCTGTGATGGATGTAGACAACTTGATACAAACACTTTTGAAACTCATGGCTTTTGTCGAGTCAGTAGAAGGCATGGATAACTATAGTTAAGTCATGTCATGAGTCGTCAGCTTTTTCTGAGATCCTTCTTCTAGCCTGATGATGGGTAAAAAATCCCGCGAAACGTAACCCTAAAAATTTTCAATTTATTACATGATAAGCATAATCAAACGCTGCTTCATACAAACTTTATGGCGATAATATCTGACAGGGTGTGCTGTGCACACCTAACATACCCAGACGATACGCCCCTGGTATCTTTTCATTCAACAATATTGCAGTTGTGATGTAGAGGCTTGGTCTGTTTTTGCCTTCTGCTATGAAGTTGGAAGCGGAATATTTTCATCTTATTGTCCCGTTGTTTCACTCACACATCAATTGAAAAAAATATTAAAAACATTTCTTCACTCTGATTGGTTAAATCTAGCCGGAAGGGATTCATTGCTTATTTTGCCTTGACAGAATTTTTCCTATATTTTAATGAAAGAATGAGTAAGAAAATGTTTACAAACACAGATTTTGAGGGCTGATCTACGATGGAATTTAATGTAAAATATTGCAATAAATTCAAGATGAATTGCAGCAGGTTTGCTGAAATTTCAACCTTAAAATTTATGATTTATGAGTAAACATTAAATTAAAGAATATGATTTTGCTAAAATCCCAGGGCATTCACTGAATGAATACCTTGGATACCCGGACGCTATGCCACTGGTTTTCTTTTGAGGTTAAATGGTAACTTCTAAATGTCTTCTTTTAGTCTTTTTATTGTAAATACTCATTCTCCAATTTTTTTAACCCATAGTATCAATTATTCAAACTAAAATTTGTCTAGATGATGTCGTGTAAAGTCAGTGAAGATAAATCAGACATAATGTTTAAAGAAACTATAAAGATATACAATAGTTGAAAGGTTCAACCGAGCCTATGGATAACTGGTGAGTAATTATACAAATGAAAGTGGTCCTGCCATGAAGACAGTTGAATCTGAATGAAAAATAGTTAAATTATCACTTTTTGTCCATCTGTTATTTGCTTTGTTATAAAACAGTCATTGTTTTAGAGAGTGTTTTTATCAGGTTTTTAGACTACAATACACTTCACTACACTACACCATTAGAGCGACACACCACTACAAAATCCTACACACTATGCAACACAATACCAAACATTACACGGTACCACACTAAACTACACCACTTTACTCCACTCTACACTACATTACACCAAACCACACCACAGCAACTAAACATAACATAACGTAGCATAACATAACATAACATAACATATAACATAAAAACACAAGACCACACTAAACTACATCAAACTACACTATGCAACACCACACTACATTTCACTGCACTACACGACATTACAATACACTGCAACTACGCGTAACTTTGTGTGTTTTTTTGTTTCTATACACTGCACTGGATTACACAGTTCATGACATAGCATTGCATTACACCACACTACATTGCACAACACTACACTAGAATGCACTGAACCACACTAAACTACACTACACTGAATTATGCCACACTACACTGCACTACACTGCACTGCACTACGCTACACTACACTACACTACATTGAATTATACTACACTGCACTACACTGCACTACACTACACTACACTACACCACACTGTTTTATGCTACACTACATTACATTGCACAGCACAACACTAGACTGCACTGCGCTACACTAAACTACACTACACTGAATTATGCCACACTACACTACACTGCACTGCACTACACTACACTACACTACACTACACTACATTGAATTATACTACACTACACTACACTACACTACACCACACTGTTTTATGCTACACTACATTACATTGCACAGGACAACACTAGACTGCACTGCGCTACACTTTACTACACTACGCTACATTATATGACACCACACTTTTGATGCTACACTAAATTACATTGCAACTACACTTCACAGCATACCACAGACTACACTACGCTCAACGACACTACATTTAACCACAATGCAGTACACCACGATCAAATATGCTACGCTACACTACTTTTCAGGGGTGCTGTCAACTTTGTTGTCATTGAGTCTCTGCTTCAGGTGTACAAGTGATGTTTGTTCTCTTTTAGCTGTATCGTGCAACAGTTCACAATCCCAAAACAGGGAAGATAGAATTTGCAGACTACCGTGTCAGCAAAAGGTGTGAAATCTATCATGCATTGTCTGTCTATTGTTGAATTTCTTTTTGCCATGTGCATGAAGAGCCTTTAGTCATGTAACATGCTCGAAATGATTGTGTTGTGATCTGTATTTGATGGTAATGTTATTTAGTACATTAGGTACGCGTAGATGATACTGTTAGTAGTTCACCTTTGTTGATTTATTTTACACTGGTTAGCAGTGACAAAGGAATGTATCCATGTCGTCTACCGTCTTGGGAAAGGCTTTTTCACATACAGTTCTTTAGATGACTTTTAGGCCTTCCATTCCCCATGATCTCAAACAGAGTTTGTTATTAGCTACGAAACATTAAGGGCCGATGAGCAAATGTTAGCCGAATCATAACTTTGCTCTATGAACATGCTGCTAAGTAGTACACGTCACCTAAAACCACCCATCCACACCATAATTCTTGTTACGTTTTGAAGTAGGAGCTTGTATACCTGTGAATATACGCTGTATCATTTGTGATGAGTATCGTTGTCAGTGATCGTTGGGGTGTACATTAATGCTAGCATTTGATCTTAAATCATGGCATTATATTCTCTCCTTTTCTCTGTGGTTGTGGTTGTGTTTGCGTTGCTAAAAGCTTCAGGTTATTGCTATAAAAAGGCTTTATTTTTTGAATTCAAAATAAAGCGCCTGGCTGGATGACTATGATGATCCACTTATTTCTAAAATAAATCAAAGAATCGAAGATTTAACTGGTTTGAGCATGGAAACAGCAGAAATGTTGCAGGTATTGATGACAGAAACCTTGATTTTCCTTATTGTGTAGTATGATGTCTGGGATCATACCAGTTTTAGTAATTATAACTACAGTTTATTGTTGTATGCCTTATTCTCTGTTATTAATCTGAGTACTTGTCGGCTCGGTTAACTGGGACTGGTGTTTTACATCATAGTGCCTAAAGGCTTCGTTGGAATTAAAAAAGACCGTTGTAGATTTGCCTAAGATTAATTTGGTTTACATGTGCAAAATACAGCTCGTAAGTACAGCCCGTTCACAATCTTCACCCAGGGTTTTTCACTAAATCTTCCTCAAAATCCTGGAAAATGCGACCTCACCCGCCTGATCAATATACAGATTTGAATTTTACATCAAACACTGGTCTGTAATAGTTGGTCTCGTAATGTGCCTGGAATGTCTGGCCTTTGCGATTTTTAGTTAACTACTTAAGTGCCCCAATCTTGTGATTTGATAGTTGTTTCATTGTCCCAGTTTTGTTGTGTCTTGATTATTTCAGTGTCTTAGTTTTAGTGGTGTGATGATTATTTCGTGTCCTAGTTTTGTGGATTGATGATTAGTTAGTGTCCCAGTTTTGTGTTGTGTTGATTATTTCAATGTCCAGTTTTTGTGTTGTATTAATTATCACAGTGTCCCAGTTTTATGGTTTAATCAGTATTTCCGTCTCTCAGTTTTGTAAGTCTCTTATTGCCTTAGATGATTAGTTTTGCAAGTGAGATTGCTTCTTGTAGTCACTTGTAGCCTTACATTATTCAGTCAGTCTGTGATTAGTAATGGGTTCCCCATTTTTAGGTCGCTAATTATGGAATCGGTGGACACTATGAAACGCATTTTGACTTTTCTAGGGTAAGTAGGTGCTCGCCCTCGTGCTTGTCATTATTGATTTAGTTATTCAATCTGGACGTTTTCCGTATGTGTTTTTTTAAATGACATATTATAATACTGTAGATCATGATATTTGATATTTCTGTCCTTAACCTAATTCTTTCAAAGGAAACATTTGTGGCTGTGCACGACTGATATGTCCTTTGTCCAACTGCATTTGTTTTAATTGAACGTATTATTTCCTGTGGGCTAAAAGTTCGATACATCACCTCTTGACTTAGAAAGTAAGTACCTCATTTAGCTAAGTCATGTTATTTGCATCAGCCTTTGTCCTGTAATGCTTAGGTTGGGCATTCGTACACACCACTAAGCGGACATCAGCAGGCATTCGAAACCTCAATTTTTCGCACAATACTTAATGACTTGAAAGCTACTGTCATCATTATAAGTGAACGTGATGAAGCTTGGGCCTTGAACGTAGTCCGTGCAAAACCAATGGCCCATTTTTTAAAACTAGGTGGCATCAAGGAGAAAATGGAAGAACAAAGCAGTGAAAGAGTGTGATGGTTTGTGATCTACCTGCAAATGATTGCCTTGAATGCGTGCAACATTGCTGGTTTAAGTTAATGCATGAGAGTTGCATTGGTAAGCATGAGATTTCTTTGGTTTGTGAGGATTTTTATCACGCTCAATCATTCAAACTATCTATAAAATCTAACGTTACTATGATTATACATTTTATAAAGAAACCGAGTCAATCGACATACAGATACAGTTGGTAGCGTTGAATGATATTTGGTAGGACATTTCTTTAGAGATTAGTGTTCTGTTTTTGACTTGTGAATTATCTTCATAGCACCCTCGATGACAGTTAACATACAGTGGAGCTGCGATTTTAACCTGACAGTACTACTAACAGAATTACACACCTTTACGGAATGGATTCTTTGGTTTTGCAGGAACGGGGACTATTGATGCAAATGTAAACGAATTAATGATTGCAATGAAATAGATCTTGTGGCAGATAGAGCTAACGTTATTCTATTATGGTCTCACATCACTCAAATGCCAAATGCATTAAATTTTATATGTAGCATAGAGGTCTTGTGTATTTTAGAGCAGTGCTCGCAGTTTCTTGTGGTAACAGTACTCTCTGTTGCGTTTAAAGTAACGATAGTTATCGGATAGTACAGTTGCACTCGACGATGTTTTGTGTGTATTGGAAATCTGTGCTTTGTACGAGGAAATGAGTATTTGTAAATTAGTTTTGACCATGGCTCGATGGAAGAAAGTCATGAGTTTAACTCTGTTCGTAACTTTCCCTCGTTAATTTGGAGTTTAATAATTAGCAGAGAGTCTAATGCAATCGGTACGAATGCTGTTAAGGTAGGGGATAAATCGTAGACGAAAGTCTACTACAGCTACACATGGTTGTGATAAAAATGAAGAATGTTTGCAGGGATACGATAAAGTGAAGCAAAGTGAGGTAGAAATCATGCAAAGGCATCTTGATAGTTGGTAAAGGATTAGAGTTGTAGAGGATTAGAATTGAAGGAGCCATTGTAATTATAATTTCAATCTGACAAATGTCTTGTGATAGATCCTGAAATTTGTCCAGGTATCTAAGAAAATCTTAAGAATATGTAATAAGATAGGTTGCTTTCTTTGTAGCCCCGAGGGTGACTTGTAGACTCTATAACGTACACATACCACCGATTCATTTGTAGTTGAAGCGATCCACCACTGATTTTAATAATATAAACTTAACCCAATTGTTTTTATTTGAACACTACTGTTTTATCTTTGAATCTAAGCTCTTTACCTGTCATTTTAATACGCACCTCAGTCTGTGATGTACCGTGTGTCTTTTCTATTTTGGTATATTATCCTGTAAACTTTGAAGTGAAATTGTGTCATTCAGTCCTAATATTTTTGCTGCTTTTTGCTTCAAATCTACAAAGTAAGATATGACATGCTTGTATGGCCCTTGTAACTGTGGTTTTGGATTCCTCAGGGTGTCGAGTGAGATGTCTTCAACTTTCGTATGTAATCTGTGTCGCACTGTGGTGTGTTTTTCTAAATGCTATCAGGTAAAATTGGTCTATTTGATCCTTCAAATTGTGTTGGTGGATACCCAATCGGTCAAGTGAGACGTCGTAAACTGTGCTATGTGATCCTTCCATCTGTTAGGTGCGATCTCTCAAACGTTTCTACGTAATTCTTTATAAACTAAAAATATTTAATATCTAAAACTACGGAGTGAATTTTCCTAAACTCTGGTAGGTGATTCCTCAGTCTGCCAAGTGAGATGTCTAAAACTTTGGTTTGTAATTCTTAAACCGGATTTTTGGATTTGTTCTCGAAGTGTGGAATGTGATCCCACACTCGGTTAGGAGATACCTTTTACACATTCTTTTGTATTCCGTCGGGCTGTGTGAACTCTCAAAATGTTAAATTGGATCTCTGAGACGTTAGTTTGTAATTTTTGAAACTGTGGTATGTCATATATCAAAGTGGTACATGATATATCTCGGTCGGCAAAGAGAGATCTTTCAATCATTTGTTTGTAGTTCTTTAAACTAACGTGTTTGATCCCATAAACAAGCAAAACATATATCCCAATCTTTGTTATTTGATCTTTCAAACTGTAGTATTTAATTTCTCAACCTACAAAGTGAGATCTTTTATACTTTAATATGATCATTCAAACTCTGCTATCAGATTCCTGGATCTTTTAAGTGAGAGATGCCAAATTTCACTTTGTGGTCCTCTGAACTGTGCTTTATGATCCTTAATTTGTCGAGTGAAATGTTTGATATTTAAAATTCAAACGTTGCGTCTTTTCCTACGTTCTGTGTTTTGCTGCATTATCAGACCTGTCTTCCAGTTCTAAATACACATGATGGTGTCTTTGGATTCCACAGACGACAGACGAACTTGAAAGTGTAGTATTGTTATTGCTGTCTCAAAGAATGATGGAGATTTATTTTTCTGAAGTTATTTACCAACCCATTTTGGGTGTCAGTATTTTTTCCCAGTACAGTCTGATTTTCATGTTTCTAGTACTTTGTCAACTTTCTGCTTTTAAGCGTAGTCTAACAGTTTCGCTTGTCTAACATTGAAAATTCAAAGTAAGTCTCAAAGTAGTTGCGGGAAATGAACAACGAGCACCGCGCGTTTCTTACTGTTTGTAGCTCTTCTTGACACTAATCCTTGTCTTTTAAATTTTTTTTCGTTTTCATCATGATAAATATAATCTAACAAACTAACCCTTTTTTCTGTTTTAGAACGCACACATACACACACACTCACTACAGAAAACATGGGTTTTGCCTCGTTCCCATCCCTAAGTTTACCCCCATTTCCTTCCAGTGTCAAAGAAAGTGCCCAGGTTAGGTTTATTGAGGTATAGGTAACAGAAAGTGATACTGACGCTGGATAAGAGGGAACGTTTGCAGAAAGTGACTGAAATTAGGAGGACGGCTGAAAGTAGTTAAAAACCTGGAAACTACTTGTTAGCTGCTTTGTTTTGGGAAAACACTCGGTCTTCGTGATAGTTGTATCAAATTTCAAAATCAACATCTTCCCTAGAAACCTTTAGATAACGATTGTTTGACAAGATGTCGTAGCAGTTTTGTTGTTTAGTGACATCACAAATTTGATACAATTTGAGTTGTTAATCCATGTTATTGACGACGATAACATCAGAGGACCCCAGCTTTGCGCACGTGGTGTCTTGCTTCCCTTATGATTTCCTTTTTAGGTGTTATTTACTAATTCGTCCTAATTAGAGAACTGTAACAGATAACGAAAAAATGTTTTCAAAGTATTCATGAATTTCCTTTGACTAAAATCGATGGTGATGGAAGATCATCGACAACTTGTTGTAGTTTGACATTTTGTCTCCCCTTAGCTGATCTGATTTGCGGATTTCCATTCACCTTCTTTAGTATACGCCTATTCGTCCTCCGCCGTGGAAACCAGCACAGGAACTAACGCATCGCTTGGTAAATACATTCTTCCATCTGTATTGAACATGCGCTTAATACGGGCTTGGGCCAGTGTGCTTGGGCTGACAAGGAGTCCCTATAGGGTAGTTAAATCAGACTTTTTAAAGAGGTGGTCTTTTGTTCTGACCAGCGTTCTTGTACCATAGAGATGAAGTAGAACCTGCCAGATTCAAGTTTATCTAACCAAGAAAAACATTTTATACCAAGATGACAAAATTTTGTTGATGACGAACACTCCTTTGTGAGTTTAGAGAGTTACTCTCCTTCTCCTACCCTTGCGCCTCATATTGGTGAGTCACACTGGTAAGCGTACATCGATTGCTTTTGGTCTGTCTTGATGTTAGATTAGCTCAGGAGCTGCTTTTGAGCATGTATCTACGTAGGAGTAAGTTGGGATGTTATGATATTTATGTGTAAGACCACTGATTGGTTTTAAGATCTGTGTTACAAAGTCATGAGTATCAAATTGCTAGAATATATCTATAAACGACAACAAAAACAACAAAAAGATTAAATAAAAGCAAAAGTTGAACTACATAGATTCTTATGTAACTTTAAAATTGCTCAGTTCAAAAATGTTCTACGAGCTTCTACAAATGACGCTCTTCAGTTACTTTATTTCCACCTGTGAGATCCATTTTCCAGAAAATTCTGATTATGTAACTGTTCATTATTAGTTTACTGCTACAAGCAGCGCCTTCATCAAGGATAAGTTGCCTTCCGCTCTGGCGTGTCTAGTATTAAACTTTGCTTTCATAAATGCATTTTAATTTTTTGTGTGTTGGCTTACCGCACGATTTTTTCGTATTCTAGACCATGCTCATTGTAAACTCAAACTAGTATTGCTACATGTCGCATACAGAGACCTTTTCCATTTTAAAGTCGAGATTACACACAGATTGAGATCAGGATTGGTTTATTTTCATCACTGGACTCGCAATGACTGGAAACCACGTGACACCACATTGTCAGGGTAGTTTGCCCAGGCCCACATTGGCTCCAGCCCGTTATCATATTTGTGCTCGTTAAAACTGCGTTTTAATATTTGTGTTGATAAAACATGATAGTAAAGTGGATATCGCTTACGTTTTGCCTCTTTAAACCAACTATTGGAGAGAAATCAATGAAATTTTAGAGCATTTATAATGTTGATTGTTGCTTGAATGTAAATATGTGTACTTACTCTGAAAAATAGGTATGTGTAGCATAATATAAAGTAGATTGGCTTGTTGAATATAGACCTTTTAGGGAGAACATGTGTACTCCAGATCTGTACTTTCCAGGGAGAGCCTGAAGTCACTAGACATTTGACATTGTGGTAGTCATAGTGAGGAATGTAAGCTTCACAAGTAAGGTCATGTGCATTTTAGATGTGGGATAGTTAACAGGCAGCTGTGAATACATCGGGTATTCCATCGTTGACAAGAAGCAATGCAGGAAGGGAGGTTGTGGTGATATTTGCCATAATTAGTTTTTTCCCTGCTGCTTCCAAGGAAGTGAAGATTTCTTTCATAGCTTTCTACCATTGTGTTCGATCCGCTGTGCCATGGGTAGGTGGTAATGAAGCCGGCTCGTAGACCAAGCAAGTACGAATCCATGGCACCATATGCGAAATTGAAACCAGAGAAACTATTCGAATCCATTTTGGTAGAACGATTACGTTCTAGAACGTTCCGTAACACGGGCGACGCATTGAGTAGCCTAATAACAGTGTTCAGTGATCAGTGCTGTGCTGACAGAAATTGGCGTTGAAACAAAAGGATCAAGGTTCTTTTTTTCAAGTCTCATCTAAATTTATCTAGCTTTGATATTTTTATTGTTATTTTTCTGTTATACTCACGTTGCGTATGTACTTTGACCACTAAAATCATCCATACATCCATCTAAGTAAATCAGGTCAGGAACCAAGGTCAGGAACTTTGACCAGTAAAACCATCTATACATGCATTTAAGCATATTGAATTCAGGGTGGTAAACTTTGACCAATCGACTGAACTTTAACCAATCGACATGTTTTGTCATAGACATTAACGAACTCGAGTCTTGATCACATCAATACCCCTCTTGCACTGCTGTTGTGAAGCAAGATGGTACGCATGCCAGGATACCCAGCAAAGTCACTTTTGCTTTTACACGATAAAAGAAGTGTTGAGGCCTCGTTGTTAAGGAAATGGTAGTGTTGTCTTTTTTTTGTGTCTGTGAAGTATGTACTTCTCTATGATAGTAATATTTCATGCGCATTTTATTCCTCCATCGTAGAAACATGAGATGAAGAAAAATGCAAATTTAATGCAAAATGGTAACAGAATCGCAACTTTCCTTATGTATGTAAGTATATCAGGTGTTTGGCAGTTTTGTACGTTTTTACGTTACAAAGATATATTAGTTAATATTAGAACATATATCATCAGTTAAAGTAGATAGTGTTTCCTATGTGTACCTGGATTGATCCGGCAATTTCCTGCTTGACGCACTTTTTACGGTTCTATGTCAAGTGCACTTTTAACTCAAAAGAGACGATTTCCAAATAATCCCACATAAAGCGTACTCTGCCTATTGGACCATAAATAAATTGCATAAGCTTAATCAGCTGTGGAGCAGACATTATATTGTAATTATAACCGACTGTAAACTGTCACCCCTTTGAATGGAAGACTGGTGGTCATTGAGCACTGAACTTGCAGATGTCCATCCAGTAATTACGTATCTGTATATTGGCCAATACCCTTACAAGCAGCAGTGTAATGTGCCTACAAGGCATGCATTTATCCCCGTTTGCACTAGTTCCAGATAAATTTAGATTGGATTTTCTTGTGTAATCAACAGAGGGAAAGTTATGATTGTGATTACCAGAGATTCGTATTCAGGTCTCTCGACAGCAAACCGTCCGGTTTTGTCTTTTGTAGGCAGTTGAACAGCTCATTCTCTAGACCAATTTTAATGTTTTTTTCCCATTCTGTTATACTGGTTCTTTTATTGTGTGACTATGTCAACTCACTGTATCATGAAGATGTCCGGATTATTCGTGATTGTCACTGGAACGACATTTGAGCAACTCTTTTAAACGTCTGTGGATATTTGTTATTCATCTCGTTGGTGGCCAACAGTACATTATCTCCACATTCTGCAGGTTGTGTCCTCCACATTAACATAATTCGTGAGGGTCGCTTCAATATGCGCGCTTATGTATCTGAACACATAATAAGTCGTTTGATTAATGTTGTTGTCAACTGAATAAAACAGCTGCAGTGCAAGGCAGTGGCTTAGTGTTCCTATTATGTTCAAGCCTTTGAAGATAGTTTTGTTACTAAATCATAATTGATTGTTCTTTTTCATTTGTAGATGAGTGATGTGGAATTAGGAGGAGGGACTGTTTTTACTAACATTGGGGCAATGGTTACACCTAGGAAAGTAAGACATAAATCATAGTTTTCTGAACATTGGTGTTAACACCTTTTTTATGTTTCATTCGATGGCAAGCTTTTTGTCATTCCTACATCTGACCCTTTATTTTAGCAGTATCACGGTCGTTGGAAATTGGATCCCCTCTTCTTTACCCTTGTGACTTAGCCCCTTTATCCCCTTTTACTTTCCCTTTCCCTCCTTCGTAATATCCTTGGTTCCTGTTTTTTCACTTGCTGGCGTTCTTCTCCTTCCCCTTCTTTCTTTTCTCTTCTTTTCCATTTCTATAAAAGCCTTTCATTCTTTCAGCTTCTTTTGCACTCCCCTAACGTATTTCGTTTCTTCCCCTTATCGTTCGTCCCCTTATCGTTCTTCTCCTTTTAGCTCATCCCCCTTTTTTCCCTTCCCTTTTCTTTCTTTTCCCTTGTTCCTCTTCCTCTCTCTCCCCCTTTCCTCTCTCTCCCCCTTTCCTCTCTCTCCCCCTTTCTTCTCTCTCCCCCTTTCTTCTCTCTCCCCCTTTCTTCTCTCTTCCCCTTTCTTCTCTCTCCCCCTTTCTTCTCTCT
>JANTCA010022011.1:0-23601 GCA_024741275.1 Chironex yamaguchii
CTATCTATCTATCTATCTATCTATCTATCTATCTATCTATCTATCTATCTATCTATCTATCTATCTATCTATCTAAGCCCACTGAGATCCCACTGCTGGTCAAAGGCCTCCCTCATGTTGATCCACTCCAGTCTATTCCAGGCGATCCTCCTCCATCCTAGTTGAAATTTCTTTTCACGCTATGTAAGAGAGCTCTTTAAAACCGAAAATTTTGTAGAACTATAATTTATGAATACCAGCATTATTTTGATGTTAAAGCTTTTTTGAGAATGTAGCTATCGCAGGCTCTTCCTTTAATTTGTCACATTGTTAAATACTTTTACTATATACGGAATTCTGACATTTCAAAACCTTCGGTCAATGCTTATCTTTCTTATGTAACCTGTACGAAAATATTTATTTTGTGTGGTTTTTTCTTACACAGAGTTCTAAGCACTTTATCTGATAAGACACTTTTTAGTTTGAAATATATATAGTAAATTAATTAAGTAGTCTACAAGTGACATATTACCCTGCAGCTATGTTGCACCGACACTTATTATCTCAATTACTCACCTTGTACATAGACATCATCTCTTCTCTGAAATATCTTAGCAAGATTTAAAGACGAAATTCACATAGAAAATGAAGCACCTCTCTATGATGCGAATGTTCTCTCAAAAAGAAAACAACAAGAACTAAAACAAGTAGTTGAAGTAAATATGACAAGTGCTTGATACCGGAGACATAAACACATCTTAAATGGGACCTAACTATTGCTACTGCTAATCAATGAACCTCTATTTTTCTGTTCGGTTAAACTGTGGTTAAATCATTCAACATGCACCATAGCTTTGTAAAAATGCTTGTAATGTTTAACAAAGATTGACAGGTACACTCAGCTTACTAGTATCTGTCATTAATAACATGTTAAATCTTCTAACCCTACTTTTCGTGGGTTCAAAAACGTGCGCAGAATTTCTGATTGCTACTCGAGTTCTACGAAATGGAATTCCATGTAGAAGCCGACAGTGCAAACGGTACAAACATGTCTTGTAGGCAGATAGCACATGCCACTTATAAGCGTATACGCCAATATGAGTGGAATAGCCTTTCGTCTTATCCAGTCGAGCTGTTTAGGTCGGTTGAAAAAGTATTGAAATTGCATCTGTCAGACCCGTGTTGGAAACTCTGTTTGTCAGAAAATAAACCTTTGTTATTCTTCTTGTCAACGAATAAACTTTCATAAACGTGGCTTCCTTGATATATCAATCATTTTAAGTATGGCATACTGTACGGATAGAAATTAAAAGCCAGTAAGTAAAACTGCGTCTGCTGTTATTTATGGAAAGCTCTATAAAGAACAAGGGTTGTGTTTTATTAACAGATAAATGATTTCATCACTACTGTTTGGGGCCGAGGTGTTACCCTACCGAAAGGGTGTGATGACTTCGCAAGAAGTCATCAAAATAATGATGTAAGGGCATTCACGAGGATCGGCATGCAATCAAGCTACCCAGAACAGCAATAAGGGCAACTTTGAGAGGAGAGCTGCATTGATGTTAGACAGAAAGCGATGGTGGAGCGGTATGGATATGTGTCAGGAAGAAGGTGAAAAAATCCACTTATCCTTGCACTGTAAGTATCGAGGCCGTGAGGTTTTGCATGGCTTGATTATCTGCATGTTCACACCACATGATAGAACAGTTAATAAAATAGACAAGTCAGATGAAGATTGATAGGAAATAGAAGGAAATGAAACCCAAAGGACGATAATAGTGATAACGATAATGATTCTGATGAAAATAATTATTATAATAATGATGATAAAGAAGATGATTAATATAATAATAATGTTGTTAGTTACTGTAATAACGATAAAAAAGTAAAATCAAGCTGCTTCGTGAAACCTATTATAATTTAAATTGACACTCTTACGAAGATTGTAAGCAAATTCGACAACAATTTAAGGCCAGTAATACAAGTAGATGATTTGATACTTTCTCTTCCAGTAAACGCATCCCACATGAAATCGCTTATTTAAAAGTTATGTAAATATTCTGCTAAGAGTTAGGGACTCAACAACGTATACTTCGTAAGCTTTTATGCAACAGATAAATTACTCTGCTTAAAACAGCAGTGGAAATGAACTGTAAATTGAGTTTAACAGTTACGCTTTATGTTGTTAGCATAGCAATGATTGATCTTCACATAAAGATGCTTTGCCTTAGTCTCTGAAATTCTCCCTGCTTTCAATCACTAACAATGAGATAGTATTTTCACGGGAATATAGTTTAAATCATAGCAAATATCATTATGCAAAGCTTGAAGGTTAGAGCATTTTTGGAACACCCGTTCTGCTTTTTTATTCGCTGGCGTTTCATTGGAATTTTTTTTGGGGAAAATGCTTATCGTCTACTGGCTTCCTGTCGCTTTTTATTGTTCAAAGTGTACGCCACGCCGCTCTATCTTACGCCACGCTGTAAGGATGTAACAACTTGATACGAAAGGTTTGAAAATCCTCGCATTTGTCGACTCAGTTGAAGGCAGGGATAATTAAAGTTTGTCATGCTATAAGTCGTAAGCTTTTTCTGAGCTACGTTTTGTCCTAGTCTGATGATGGGTGAAGAATCCCTTGAAACGTAGTTCAGAAAAGGCTTACGACTCATTACATGATAAACATAATGAAACACAACTTGATGCAAACTTAATGGTGATGATATTTACTGCACAACTAGCACACACAGAGGATACACCACTGGTATTATTCTCTCATTCAAGAATATTATGGAGATGATGTAGGCACGTGGTCTGTTGTTTGGATTCTACTATGAGGTTGGAAGTTGAAAATTTACAGCTTATTTTCCCATTGCTTTATTAGCATGTCGGGCAAATTATTAAACGTATTCTGGACTCCAATTAGTTGAATATTTTACCTTCTCCTTTGCAGAATTCCTTTGTATTTCAACGAGAGAATGAGCAGGATATTGTTTGCAATAACAAATTTTGACCTATGACAGAAGTTAATGGAAAATATTGCAATAAATTCAAAATAAATTACAGGATGTTTGCTAAAAATAACGCATTAAAACATATTAATTAAAAAGTATAATTTAGCTCAATCCCAGGTATGCAATGATTACCTTTGATATCCGAATGCTATGCCACTGACCCTCATTTACATTACATTTACACCCCTGTAACGTTTTTGGCTTTTTTCGGTTTTGCTTTGTTTGTAAGCACGTTTGAGCAATTTGTAAACGTTTACTTTGAATATTTTATCAACTCAGATTTAGATATTTCTAATCCTTGCCATATTGACATCGCATTGGAAAAACGTTTGTTGCTTTTGGGAGGAATTTAATTTGATGTACCTGAAGTATGGTAAAAGTTGAAGTAAAAGTTACTTACTTGCAGTGAGAAAATGCTTTCCTTTGTTGTAAACCTTGTTTTCATTGAAATGTGAAGTTCTAAGTGTCACTCACTTTATCAAACATCCGGGAATATTGCAAATTATTTGCCTGAGGGTCAACATTCTGGAGGAAGAGCCAACTGCCTCAATTAATTCGCATTAGATCATTATTTAAACAGTCTTTTTGTGGTACAAAACCTGAAAATCGCCCGACAATTTGCTTTTAAGTATGTTTTCAGTGTAATGTCGCAAAAGTTTAAGCCGATTTTCAAGTTAAGATCAAAATGTTGTCCATCGACCTTATAAAATTCTCATTGCTATTATTAGTGCCATATGAACCACGTTTTCAAACTATAGCATACAAATATTTCTGACCACAACTCTCTCAAAAAAAATTTGAAAAAAAAATTAAATTTTAAAATTAGGCAAATAGACAAAGTGAGTCTCGGATTATTTGAGCAAGGCAGATAGAGGAGATTTGCCATACATGAAACATAAATTGATTGCATGTTAGTTCTAGTTTCAGGGACGGACTGTAAGGTTTTACCAGTCCATTTGTAATGACACATTTATTAAAGGGAAATGTTTGCTTCTAATCGCAATGTTTATATTATTTTGACATGAAGTACGAATTGAAAGGTAGAAACTGCTATTTGAGCACGAATTGTAATAATAGGATCAAAGGCAAATGGATATGTATTCTCCTGTTTTAAATCCCTTATGAGTAAGTCAAGGCCTACATGCTTAAGAACTATAGAATAAACAATTAGGAGTGTTCCTTAAAATTTGAGTTTCAGTTGTCAAGTAAAGACATCTTGTTCTGATGTACCACATTACGCCTTACATGCAAAGCCTCCATGATAAAGTGGATTAAAATACAAAGTTTGGCAGCAAATACCGTGGATGGATATCTTAAATCTACTCCAGTCATCTCATTAAGAGGTCAGTTTTTATTTCAATCCCTAACTTTTCCGTGTGAAGCAACCGTTGTTATTCTCGAGTTTGCTACTAAAGAAAATACTACTTTCCAAAAAAAAGGAAATGATCTAATCTTTTAATATTTGTTCAACAGACTGACCAGCTGTAATGGGAATCGATACCTCCTCCATCCCGACCTCAGTGAGACTTTTGGGAATACGTGAAAGCCTACTATTGATATGTCAATTCATTTTGTGCATGAAAGAATAACAATAACTAGCCCCAAAAGCGATAAAAACAAGTCGCTTTTAACATTTCATAGAAATACGATGCAAGGAGCAGGTAGTGGACTCTGTTGTAAGAGAAACAGAATTAGCTAATTTTTATTTTTGACTTGAAGCGGTGTAACACAGGGGGTTGGATGTTTGACCTTAGCAGCAAACAGTAGCATGATCTCCTTTAATTTCAATGTAATTTTAATAATGTGGTGTAAGTTATCTCTTGAGATGTTTTGGTTGTTTCCTGAATAACGGGCCTTTATAGACTAAAAATGAGATTAAAACCCAAGGATATGGTGACTTTACTGAAGGAATTCAAGCGCCCGACAAGTTTGTATAACTGTCTAGGTCGTAATGTACCTGACAACCACTTTTTTGGAAATGTAACCAAGATTTTGTGCTGGGATGAATTCTTATGTTCTTCAATTGCAAGTTGTCATAATATGAAAAGTCTTTTTTACTGTTTATAAAAACATAGACTTTGAAGTTTCTCTAGTGTCATGTCATTTCCACCAAACAAGAAAGATTAACAACGAAAGGAAGCAGGTGTCTTAAGCTTTTTTATTGCAAGTGACATTTTTCAAAGATCTTATAGTACTTTTTCAAATCAATGAGACTTACAATAACCAAACCTGAAAGAACTTTCTAAAAGCTTCTTTATGTCATGATTTTTCTTAGAACTTACTCAATATGCATTTATTTGGTTCTCATATTTTGTAAAAACATAAAAAGTTTCTCTAAAGCAATTTCCATGCCTCGACATCAACTACTCTGTATGGACTATTGCAACTGTAGGCTTTGCACTTTCATGGCTATATCAAACTGTACATTGCCATAGGGATGGGATCGCAGAAAAAATAATATGTGAAAATTTTCTTCAAAAATAGTATTTAAACTTTTAAAGATATACAAGATCTACAATGTGGTGGATCCAACTGCTTTTAACACTACTGAAGAAAACCGTCAATTAGGTCTTTAATGTGACATTCTTTTAAAAATTCACATAACAGAATAATTGATAACAGGTAACTGGTACTGCTGCTTAAGATATAATTAACATTGCCAATAAAGTTGCTTCCGTTGGTCGTCTTAAGACTGAATCCACTGTGTTCCGGTCAATTTTCATATCAATTATTGCTGATTTAGTGCATTACCATGTAAGTCTCGAGTATAAAATTTCATTGTACATATTTCTGCTAAGATAAGCAAATGCAAACTTTCAGTCCAGTCAAGACAGCTGGTGATTTAGTTGAACCTTAAACAAATTGCAATATATGTCAAATATGGTTTTATGACATCATTAGGATGTCATTACTGACCAAATTAAAGTTGAGAGTTTGTATCCCTTTGGAAATTCCATTTCTGGGCCTTAAAAGGAGCAACATGGGCAGAAAGGTCCCAAAATGGAAAAAAATTATATCTCGAGAACCATCGGTCGTATGAACTTAGTAAATACCTCATTTTAACAAAAATATGCATGTTTCTATTAAACATGTGCTTCAAAATACTCTTATTAACACTCGAAAAGGTTGAAAAGTCCTTTTAGGGAACAACAAAGGGCAAAATAGTTCCCAGGCAAAAGTTTACATCTCAAGAACCGTTGGTCGTATAAGCCCTAATTGCTTTCAGATGATATAATCAACAAAACAAACAGCAGCTACGTTAAAAATTAAACATTGTTAAACTGGTCTGCTTTGATATACTTTTTAATCTACATAAAAAGACAACTCAGGAATACCAGTAATCTCCTCAGTTACCTGCCACAGGTAAAATAAACGATTACAGATACAGTAACTATCTCAAAGTGCTCTCTGTTGAGCGGCACTTCCGCCTGCCTAATAATGACTCCATTGGCCATGCAAAATATACTATTTTAGAACAAATTAAAAAGGGTACTTTAGAAAGTATAAACTCTATATTAGAACAACATAAGTTCAGTAGATTCTTTGCCTAAAGCCCCTTGTACCCTGATAGCCTGAATACTAATCTCAATCACGCGGCAACAGAAGATTGTAATCATATACACAAGCTCATTACCCACATATTTACTTTATCTTATTGCAATAGCATTGCTTCCATGTAGCCTATCACTTTAGTAATCTGACATCGGATTATTTCTTTAATTTGACACGAAAGCATGTAACATGAACTATGAACAGTGCGACATACTGCATGGTGGTGCATTGATACAAATAATTTAAAAAATTGTAGTGCCGTGGGTCTAGTATATGACAGAGGTGGACAAAATTTGGAACCTAAAGTTACAAACTTTTTTATACCTTACGGTGCATTAATGGAGCTGGGCAAAGCAACGACATTTTGCGGGACATCCTTTAGACATTCAGCATTTAAAATATTGAAAGAAACAGCCAAAACAAAGATATTATCTTTCTGACTGTGTGTATCGTAGGGAAATAATGTTATTTTTACCATGATTATAAATCTCTATGGCATATGAACTAAACTGCAGGGAATATATTTAGTTGATTTCTATAATCTTACTTGACCCGTCCCAACATTGAATGAAATACCCTCCTCATTTAGACACTAATGAATTAATTTGTAAAGCTACTGGTGATTGTATTTAAATAAACCTTTTAAAGACTACGTTTCACCGTTTGATGCAACCAATAAATGAGACATATCTGACTGGCTGAAGAAAACTTCAATTATTTGGAGAAATTATGATCATCGTTAGGGACGTTTACATGATCACCAAATTTCGTATCTGATGGCAAACTAGAGAGTGCTAACCCTCGTGACCACAAGTCTCCTTTGGTGGAGGTAAATATTGCAACATCATTTACTTCTCTTTATGTTAAAAAATAGAAATAAGAAACTAAAAGTAGGGAAACACGTTTTATAACAATAAGCTCTTTTTCATATTGAATGTTGAAATATGATTACAGTTGGTTCTCTTCTTGTCTGGAGAGCTGATGTGTTACTAAGTTAGTGTGCTTGCAGCCTAAAAAATACTGGAGCAAAGGTTCATTAAGAAACACCATCTGGTAATAACACTTTCGACGAAAATCTACCATGAAGAATAGCTCTTGTTGAATGTTTGGTATGTTATCTAGTATTCAAACTACATTCTCTGTTGAGCTTTTTGTTGAGATTGATGACTGGACCGAAGGATAGTGTAAGTCTAGTATTGGTAATTTAACACTACAACATTAACGGAAATTAATCATGAATGAAATTATCACAAATAAAATTGAAACCACCTCAATTTTCTACTACTGTTACTTTATAAACACGTAATGATCTAGTACTTTCTTGTGAGCGTTAAATGTCTGTCTTAGAATATATTACCCAGATTTTCTTATAATAGACAAGCCCTTTTATAGAAAGAAAATGACTTCGGTAATTGTTAGAATCTTTTATCTTTTCTCATTCTAGAAAGCATATTCTGCTGCAACTGAATTACGGCCGTTGCCATTATCAGGTTCCATATCTTTGGTTTTAAGGATTTTACTTCTGATATTTGAAAAATTATCAGCATATTCATTCCCTTAAAAGGTCCTTATTTAAGCCCACGGGCTTAAACCTAAAATTTTTGGCATTGCGGTTTCCTCAGGATATAAATGCTACTGTTTTATGGCCCGTGGAGAAAACGGAAATTAAGCTGTTGTTGGTAACATTTTTTGAGAAAATTTGTAAACATTTCAAGACTGTACGGATGTATTTTAAGCTGCTTGATAAGTATAAATAATGAACTTTTCTTAACTTTAATCTAGGCCCTAAATAAATGTGTCTGGTCTGTGTTCAAGTGATTTGCTGCTACCTTTTTCTTGCCAATTATATTTATTCCGTTTTAAATTGAAATATCAAGCTGTGTATTACCTATAGCAGTTTTAGTGATACCCTGTTTTTTAGGCATTTGTAGAAAAAAGTCTTTTCCTTAACAGCGTTTTGGACATTTGAAGAAGATTACTTAGAACTGATTCGATGCTAAACCAAAGACGAGGCTGAGGATTTTACGAGGTAAAATTGATTCTTGTCATTTCCAGGTGTACGCAGACGAGAAATAACTGAGATAAATCCGTAACTAATCATTAGAAATCCAGAGCTTCACTTAAAATATCTTTTAAATGGCTTCAGCAATGATAAAAAAGGCAGAATACCCTCATTCTTAGCTTCCTAAGCGGAACTTAAATAAAGTTCTAAGAGCTTCATTTGCCAAAAATCTGCTACATCATTGCATTTTTTCCATTTTTGTTTATTTTACAGATGTTTTGGGTAATACTGTTTCAGGTAATGCTAATTGGAGATTTTTTTCAAAGCCCTAAGCATGTGCTTGCAGGTAAGTAACATTAAACAACTTTTGCCCCTGTGACCGAAGCATTGTTTCCTTTTATTATTTTAAAAATACGCTATACACTTACTATTTTGCTTATTTGCTTATTTGCTTATTTGATTACTATTTGCATGCGATTCGAAGAAAATTTCCATAGCCTAAATTTCGATGAAATTTGTCCCAAACAAAATATCTCATGACAGCAAATACAAAAAAATTCTACCAAGGCAACTTGATGTGATTTAAGAAATTGTTAAACTTACCTTCCTGTATAGAGTTATTAAGGTTTAAAACCCTCTAAAGCGTCTATAAATGATATTGATCTTACAAAAGGATTAAATCCTACGATTAATAATTGGTCCAAAAAGACTAAAACATTTTCGTTAGCTCAAAGACATATCAAAATTTAGATGATAATCTGTTTTGCAAAAAGCATAGTAGTAACCTTGGTTTATATTGACCTTGGTGACAATAATACAACTCATTGCTCTCTTAAACATATTCAAAAGCTTGTCACACATTTCCTCCTTGTGTTGTCTCTCTTCAATATTTAGATTTCTAACTTAATCCTCTGCTAACAAGGTATCATATCAGACGTCTTTGTCGTTGGAAAAGCTGTCAGGATTTTTGAATTTTATTAGCCTAAAATTCTTCTACATGCTCGAAGGATTATGAACATGTTGTTCTTTACATAACTACAATCAAATTCAGCATCAGGTCATAGTGCAATCTTTTGTTAAGTGGTGGTTTACAAATCCTCTGCTCTAACATTTCTCTAGTTTGTTTTATTAGCTTAGATGCTGGTCTGTAGTTTCTTTCCTAGTTAAACATATTTTGTCATTAAAGTGCTTTACTTCTGTTACTATAAATAATGTACTTATCATGCACTTTTCTGATATGTCTATATTGCTTTTAAAAGATTCCATACTGTGGCAATATAAAGAAGCCAGAGATGTCGAAGCCAGCAGAAGGCACAAATGGCACTCCTTTCTTGAACGGTTCCCTTTTCGGCCCACTTCATTGATCTTTTAGGTCTAAACAGTTACTTATTTTGAAACTTCGCCCCTTAGTATGGTAACTCTTTGCTACATTTACTGTACTCGTTGATGTACAGGCGAATGACATATAGCGTATCAGGTTGCCCATTATTTTTCAGAATCATGTAACAGGAATTGATTAAATAAAACTTCCACGGAGAAAAGATGAATAGCATGTTTGGAGTCAATTGCGTACCGTTTGAGCACAGTTTTATTAAATCAACGCTATTCTATACTTTTTGTTTGCAAAAGTAAGTGTGTTAAAATGAAAAGGGTGTTAGTATTTCCTAGACCAATCCACTAAAATGGAAATTAGACCAAATAGAAATTCTATACAATTTTCCTCCTTTCATAGTACCACAAAGCTTTCATAGATTTGTTTAGTGGCTTGCTTTAAATCAGCAGACGATATTTATTATTAATGAGCATTCTCGGTAAGAGAACTGAATTTTGTATCGTATCTGATCATATTATATCGTATTAAAACACTTGTCAGGAGTATAAGTAAAAATGTGGCCGTCATCACCCTTAACTTTGCAAGCTAAAGAATGAAAATACAGCTATTGATTTATGCATCGATCCTTTGCTAATTAAGAAAAATTAGCAAAATATACCAACATTATATTCTAAAGTTTTGTCCCTCCTCTTTGAAAACAACTCTGGCTTTTAAATTGCTTTTAGGCTATCAAACCTCTACACCAGACAAATGACTCAATAGATGATTTACTACTTCAGTCTTAAATACCTCATAAACGATTCATTAAAGTTTGATGGTAGAACATTTACCACCAGTAGTGAGGCAGAGCTGAATAATATGTTTTCGAGTCTGTCTACATTAAAAAGAGAAAACTCTTTAGGCAGTACGTTTCGTTTTGTTTATGATTGGCTTATTTCAGTTTATGTTTCTTATAAAAAGTTTGCCATATATCTATGCTTTTCTCTATGACCATTCACGAAAATTGTCAGACAAAAAAAGCCTTTAAGTATGTTATTAGCACAATGTTGCAAACTTTTCAAGGCGATTTTCAAATTTTATTCCACAAAAACTCTTCAAAGAAACTTTTTTACAATGGCTTTAAAATTATCATGATTCAAAGTATCATCGTTTGTAAAAGCAAACAATCCCCTAGAGAATGCTTCTTGCAAACATAAGGTAACAATTCCCTCCACCAGAGCAAATTGTTCTAGCACACATACCACAATTGTTTGGTACTTTATAGGAATACGCTCTTTGACATGTAATTCGGCTGATGCGAGAGAAGTAAGGCTAATGAGACAACGCAGTAACACCTGATTAGAAATTAACATCATAAAGCTTTATAACATCACGAAATTACATGCCTCTTTGGTCTACAATGCTACTTGTATGGTTTCCCATAGAGATGTTATCTAAAACTTGCTAAAATTGTTCGCTCCAGTGCCATGTTACAAAACGCAATTTGTTCCTTATCATGTTTATCCGGAAGAATGTTCTCAGTTAGGCTTAAACTATCATACGGTCTCATAAGAGAATGTAACTTGAACGGATCATAGTCCATTTTGTGCTGATGGTGTACACCCTTAGGATGTTGCTGCTCCACATTTAACATAAATTCCCCTACAAAAACATTAGCCCATTATCCACTTCCAGACTATCCCTCTGGTGACCAAAGCGCAAAGAATACGTTAAGGCTCATTCTAAACTTTGAAATTTGTATCGTCAGTCCTTTGTCAATTCGCATATTTTTCCAGGTCACCCGCCGTTATTTTAATCCTAGTTCCTGTATCCTGTGTTTATTAAAGCGGTGCACTGCAAAACATTAGTTCCATTATATAAACACGACAATGCGTTCCATCATTTACTCCACGGACGGTACCACATATGCTTTAGTACAGTGTCCGGCGTATGACCTGTTGTACAGCAGTAGCATCGCGGATAATTTTTATTCTGCTTTTAGAAATACAAAAAATGTAGTTCAAAGTATCAAAAGACAATCATTTTATCTTTGTTCGCCAGAAATAGAATTGATAATTTCCTGGAGTGTTATTATATGGTTAATAATGATAACACTGTCTACACTGTCGAAGTTGCCAATTCTTGTCCATGAAATTCAGAATAAATTTGAAAGAAACATGTTTGGAAGGTTAAGATATAAGGTTTAGGTTGCTCGATTTTCTTTTCGTTACATAATCTACGTTTAAGCATATGACAGGAAAGGTAAAACTGACAAAGACAGATTTGGCTTAGACAGGTCAGGTATGGTTCAGGCTTCCAAGTTACAAGCGGTTTAAAATTCGGTGGAGCTTCAGACAAATGTCATCAATCCTAAACGTTTGACAGAGACGAAAAATAAACGTGTGCAATTTAAATTGTCAGCCGAATTGGTACAAAAACTCAGTAGCGGTAGAAAAAATGAACAAGGTTACTAGAATATCCTCTGAGGTTGTTGCTGATATTATCTCGAATATAGATTTGATGATTTGAAAGGATAGCAAGGTTATTACTATGGATTTAACTCTGTAATGTCAAGAGTTGTGAAAGAAGTCAAGCGATGCAAGATATCAAGGCAATAGCTATAAGAAATTACTTAAAGAGTGTTTGATCAAATGGGCCAAAATGCTTGCACACACGTGATGAAAGTTATACAATGAGGTCATGCCTACTTTTTAAATTGTATGTCGATTTGACAGAAAATAAAACAAGCCCTACCATTTGTAATACTTTGCTTAATAGGCGTTACGACACGAAATTGTACATATTTGTTAAGCAACAAATCTGAGAGTTAAGATCAAAGCAACTTTTTGCTATCTGCAAACAGAAAATAGGTTCCGTGTCGCAAAATTCACTTGGTGGAAAAGTAAAGCAGAGAGAAAATAGCAGTTGCTTGTAAAGTAATATATATCATTGAATTTTATGTACCAAAGACCTTTACTCAGAATGCTTTAATGACAACTATTCTAAGAAAAAGTTTCTCAGATCCTATTACAGTTTTGCTCTGGAGAAATTTTTGCTGTGCCTCTTTCCAATATAACCACTCACATTTTACCATTCAAAAGCTTCTAACTTATCTAAAACATGCCTGTGTAGAACTTGAAGGAGTAGGATAACTAATATTTACCATGACCTACCAAAAATTTTGGAAGACTGAAAGTTGATGAAAGAAGAAGTTTGCCTTTTATAAGATATATTTGCAGTACTAGGGAACTCCTTTCCTCTATTTTAACTTTATACTTTACAGCTAAGAAATTTATAATCTAACTATTAACATATAGCCTACAAATGGTCCCTGAAAGTATAGCTTTTCTTCAAACATAGCCCTTGTCTGAATAGAATAAGGGAATGATAGGAAATTGGACTTTACTATCTTCCGGAGTAATTGGTCAAAGTCAATCTACTGATAGAAGTTATCTCAGTGGATAGCAGGGGCTCCATACCTATAAGCAAAATGACTAAAGTTTGTCAATAAGCCATACTAAAACTTCTTTATTTAGAGAAATTACTCCCCAAACTAAACAAGAAATTAACAAACATTTCTGCAATAATAAGTTGATTAGAAAATTTACAACAACATGGACATACCAGAGACCTCCTGCAACTACAGGACAACTCAGAAACCTTTGCCTGTCACTCCTTGGCTTGACTTTATTTCCTGTATAATTTTTCTTGAGAAAGAAACATGCGTATACTGAGTGTGTATGCTAATTGGTTTTATAACAAAACAGGAATTTCCATTTGTGTTTTAGCGTATCCCAATGCAGCCGACTATCTCTTAAGCAAGCTCCAGAAAACTGAACAATTGGCTTCATAACAAAGCGAAAGTGAGACGAATTGTTACTGTCTTCCAAATAAGTCCAGCATTGAAGCTGGTCTAGAATTTTTTTATTTCAGCCTACTGCACATCACTGAGGAAACAGACGGCGTATAAACAGATTGAACAAGGTAGAAACAACACGATGTGTTTGCAAGCCGTCAAGGATATGCAAAGAGATGGTTAAGCAAAGCATAGAAAAAAACACTTCATCTCCGGTGAAGTAAATCCCTACTTGTTGAGAAATTGACTGTATCCTGGAAGGCAAAGGATATTCCCAGAATCTGTGCTACTCATGCTTCTATGTTTATGTCTTTTTCGGTCTTCTGAAATACCTGTGCTCTAAGTTTCCATCACTTTTATACTACTGACATCCCTGTTCTCCATTGTTTCCCTTTGTAGTGCTAGATACTTGGTATGGACTGAACATTGGAAAAGACATCGCAGATGTTGCAGTCATAAGAGACAGGCTTTATTGTGTTAAAGGTGGAAACCTTCATGTTTTGATTGGCAAGTGGATGTATATGGCTCCATATATCACAGGTATCACATCAAACGACAACAACCAGCTTTTGGGAGGCTTAACAAATAAATGCGTTTTTCATGTGAACAATATTTCTGATGAAGTTCCAGGAGGTATAGGATTAAATGCATTACCTGCAAAGGAGATGACCGAAATAGCAACATCAAAGAAGTACCAGTTCTTTGGAATCAGCTCGCAAGGTAATTTAACGTATTTTTTTAGCGTAGACAGCATTGAATTGTCTAAGAAAAATTATGGCAAAAATGCAGAATAAACAAAACAACCACAAAAGAACAATCCACGTCTTCAAGATAAATAGTGCATCTACATTACATCCAGGAAAACATTAGTAAAATACATCAACTGCATCTTATATTTAAAATAAGCACGATCCATTCGCAAATGTTTAATTTACAAAATTTTATTCACTTTATCGCATGTACGATATGTATACTATTAAAAAATTTGAAACATTTGGTTCAATTGAGTAATAAGTACGATATCAAGGGATTATTAACAGAGGGATATATGAACCAACCTCAAGAAGATTTGGATCTTTTTCAAAGTATTATGACTACTGGTAAACATTAGATCGATGTTCTTCAGAACAACAAATAAATCAAAGTTATCACAAAAATGATGATTTTCTAATAGCAATTGCCATAAAACTGAATTTAATTGGTTATTTAAAAGTACAGGCTTGGATAGAAAGAAAAGGTTAAGTAAAGGTTACTCTTTGAAATTCGTGTATGTTACATAAACTTTGAATGGAAAGAAAAATGTAAGCCTATCATTAAAAGTCGAGCAAGGAAACACATGTAACTGTTACATTTGTAAACGTATTGGAATTCAAGATCTCACTCGTTAACGTACACTGGCAAATATACCGCAAAATCAGGTATGCTGCCTAATAAGTATTCATGTTTTGGTAGCGTTATGTGCATTGAAAAAAGAATTCCGTTAGTGAAATTAGTGAATTTAGTGAAATATACTGTTTTTGTTATCGTCTCACATTCAGGTCAACTATTTGGAAGAACAGGAATTACTAAATCGTCGCCATATGGGAGTGGATATACATTACTAATTTATGGAAAATTCAAAGATATTGCCTGTGGCAAAACATTCTGCTGGCTATTAGGTGCAAACAATAAAATATCTTGGTCAAGGCGCTTCATCGAAACATATGGTCCTTACTTTACACAACATTACCTGATCGATGGTCCAGCATTAAATATCATTGCTCGTGGTTATAACTCAGCATGGAAGATCGACGAGAACAAACAAGTGTGGAAAGCTGTCGGTATCCGTGATAACGATGGAGTCCAGCTAAGATATGAAACGACAGGTGTTCAACCCGTTGGCTTCACGAATGTCGATTTTAGCGAAGATGGAATAACGGCAGCAGTCGGAGAGGACAAGTTGGTGTACATTTTGACTGGTAATGTATTTTAGAATTTGGTATTAAAAATCTTAGTAAAGAATAATAAATCAAGAAAATTATGATAGTGTTAGTAATGAAAACATAGGTATACAAGGGTTATTGGTCGCAAAGAAGACTTTGATAGTCAAAACGACACCTTTAAATTGCGAAACATATTTCTGCTATTTAACGGCCATCTTCTGTAGACACCTTGTTTCTTCTGTTGACTTTGATTATTTGACTATTTGTATTTATGGATAATCAATAAACTATAGAGTTATATAACAATTTCTATTCAACACAAAGATACCTTTATTGGTCACATAATGAAATACAGTCGTTTCTATTCTTGTTGATGTTTTTGTTGTTTTGAAAAAAGGCAATGTACCAACACGTTGCATAACAATTAAAGTTTTGTAATAAATAGATACTTGCTAAAGTGCGAAAGAGAGGAAGATAATAAAATGGAAAGGAAAGATAGGGTAGAAAAAGTATTGTTATAGCATAGATCGCTGTTAAAGATGTTTGTCTTGAATATGTTATATGACTTTAAAGGTTGCTGTTTGTGTTTATACTTAAATAGGTTCAACCTATTATGAATGTCAACTGAAGATGGCTATCAAATAGCCCAAACATGCTTTGTAAATTAAGGAACTCTAATTGAATAATAGTGGAAACATAACTTGATGCTAACAAGTCCCAGTGTCAAAGTTAAAAGTTGCTCCCGTAACGATGTCTTCTTCACTCGAGATTTGTTGATCAATAGACTTTTAAGTCATTATTTAACAGTAAAAATGGTATTAGCATTACACTTGAAAATAATGACTACCATAGCAAACTTACATTGTTGCTGATGTCGTGTGCTTGCTTTCATTCAAATACCAATATCATATGGTCGGTTGCGCTTAGAAAAAAACGGAAGATTCATGGGGCTGATTTAAAGGAATTTTTACCACCAAGCCTTCGATATTACTGTTAGCTAATTGAATTGCGTCCTATGCCAAACTTATCCAACGTTTTGGTCCGGATCCACTCAAAAGCTCCACAGAAACGAGGTGGCCATTAAGACAAAAATGAGCCGTTCGATGGTTTTACATTCCAAAATTTGATCCGATCACAACCACTGATAATTGATTCGTTAAGTAACGTCTGCGTTACACCTGCAGACATATTTCAACAACTAATGAACAATTTTGTAACGAGGTTGGATCTTTTTTCTTTTCGGCTGTGATTCTGTTACAAACATTTTCCTTTATTTGTTACATCGGAACCTTATAATGTTGCGGTTCATTGGTATAAATATGCTAACGACTCAACAAGAATTCTGCAACAAAGCTGAATGGCTTTCTTTTCCAAGTTGTTATTTCTTACAACCGTTGTAATTGATTTTTTACATAGCAACACTATTACAATCCATTGACGATATTTCCATTTAGTACGAAAATTAGTCACTATTTCTGAAAAACAGCAATTATATAAACAACATATCTTACACTCTTCCAAACATGGTTGTCAACCCTATAAAGGAGAACTCAACAAACACAAAAAGTATTGGCGCCTCCTCTTAAAGCATACTGACTGCTACCGCCACTGAGTTAGCTTATTCTGGTTTAAATAGCTTTACAACCTCCAACTTTTGTTGGTAAACAACTTTTCTAATCTTAAATTGCACTTTCTTAGGACGCCCAATATTTGACTTTAAATGGTATTTTCCTAAGATGCCCAATATTTGATTATAAATTGTATTTTCTTACAGTGCTCAACTTTACTATTTGGAATTGCATTTTCTGAGGAAGCTCAATTTTGGATCATAAATTGTCTTGTCTTAGAAAACCCAATATTTGATTTTAAATTGTATTTCTTGGATTGATCAATATTAGAGTTTACATTGTATTTTGTTAGGTTTCCGAATATTTGATTTCAAGTTGTACTTTCTTAGGATTCTCAATATTTTATTTTAAATTGTTTTTTGTTAGTATGCCCAACACTTGACTTTGAATTGCATTTTCATAGGATGCTCAATATTTGATTTGGAATTGCGTTTTCTGAAGATGCTCTGTATTAAATTTTCAATTGCATTTTCACAGGGTGCCTAATATTTGACCTTAAAGTCTATGTTCTTAGGACGCCCAATATTTGATTTTAAGTTGTCTTTTGATAGAATTCTCAACACTTGATTTTAAATTGCATTTTCTTATGACCGAGTATTTGATTTTAAATTGTATTTTCCTAAGATGCCCAATATTTGATTTGGAATTGCGTTTTCTGAAGATGCTCTGTATTAAATTTTCAATTGCATTTTCACAGGATGCCTAATATTTGACCTTAAACTCTATGTTCTTAGGACGCCCAATATTTGATTTTAAGTTGTCTTTTGATAGAATTCTCAACACTTGATTTTGAATTGGATTTTCTTAGGACCGAGTATTTGATTTTAAATTGTATTTTCCTAAGATGCCCAATATTTGATTTGGAATTGCGTTTTCTGAAGATGCTCTGTATTAAATTTTCAATTGCATTTTCACAGGATGCCTAATATTTGACCTTAAACTCTATGTTCTTAGGACGCCCAATATTTGATTTTAAGTTGTCTTTTGATAGAATTCTCAACACTTGATTTTGAATTGGATTTTCGTAGGACCGAGTATTTGATTTTAAATCGTATCTTTTAAATCGTGCCTAATTTTGACCTTAAAGTGTATTTTCTTATTATGGTAATTACTTGATTTTTAATTGAATTTTGTTAGAATGCCCAATATTCGATTTTAAATTGTATTTTCTTGGATGCCCGAGATTTGATTTTCAATTGTAATTTCTTAGTATGCTGAAAATGTGACTTTGAACTTGTTTTTTCTTAGGATCCCCAATACTTGATTTTAAATTGTACTTTCTTAGACTGAAAACATTTGATTTTAAATTGTATTTGCTAAGAAAGCCCAATATTGGATTTTAAATTGTATTTTCCTAGCAAGCCCAATATTTAATCCTGAATTGCATTTTCTTAAGACTGAGTATTTGATTTTAAATTGTATTGTTTTAGGGTGCCTTAAAATTGTATTTTCTTAGGACGCTCAGTTTTTGATTTTAAAATATACTTTCTTAGGATGCCAATATTCCATCTAGAGTTGTATATCCTTAGTATGCCAAATATCAGATTTTTAACTTCATTTTCCTAGGATCCTTATTTTTTATTTCAAATGGTGCTTTTTTAGCGTGCCCAATGTTTGGCCGTAAACTGTATCTTCTTAGGATTCTCAATATTTGGTTTTTAATTGTATTTCCTTAAGATGCTCAATATTCGATTTAAAAGTGTACTCTCTTAGAATTCTCATAGTTTATTCTAAGTTGTATTTTCTATTATGCCCAATATTTGATTTTCAATTGCATTTTATTAGGATTCTTGATATTTGATTTTAAATCGTATTTTTGAGTGCCCAATTTTTGAAACAAAAATGTATTGTCTTAGCATGCTCAATATTTGAATTTTAATTGTACCTTATTAGGATGCGAATATTTTATTTTAAGTTATATTTTCTTAGCATGTCTAAAACCTGGTTTTAAATTGTATTTTTTTAGAATGATGAATGTTTGATTTTAAATTGAATTTTGGTAGTATGCTCGGTATTTGAATTGCATTTACTTAGGATGAACAATCATTTGATTTAAAATTTATTTTCCTAGAATGCCCAATACTCAATTTTGAAATGTGCTTTCTTAAGATTTCAATATTTTATTTTAAGTTGAATTTTCTTAGTATGATTATATTTGATTTTAAATTGAACTTTGTTAGGACGCGAATATTTTATTTTGAATTATATTTTGTTAGGATGCTCAAAATGCGATCTTATATTATATTTTAGTAGTATGATGAATATTTTACTTTGAATTTTGTTAGGATGCTCAGTATTTGAATTTGAATTGCATTTTCTTAACATTCTCAATAATTGACTTTAAGTTGTATATTCTAAGGATTCTTGATACTTGATTATAAATTGCATTATCCTGAAATGCTCAATATTTGAATTTATATTGTATTTTCGTAGTATGCCGTGTACGGGATATTGAATTGCATTTTCATACGATCCTCAATATTTGATTTTAAGTTGCACTTTCTTAGGATGCTCATATTTGATCTTAAGATATACTTTCTTAGGATGCTCACTATCGGACTTTAAATTGTATTTTATTAGGTTGCTCGACATTTGATTCTAAGACGTGCTTTCTTATGATTCCTAACATTTGATTTTAAATTGCATTATCTTGAGATGCTCAATATTTGATCTTAAATTGTATTTTCTTAGTATGCCCAATATTGGATTTTGAGTTGTTTCTTCTTAGGATGCTCAATATTTGATATCAAAATGAGCTTTCTCAGGATTCCAATATTTCATTTTAAGTTAAATTTCTTAGAATGCCCAATATTGGCCTTTAAATTGCATTTTCTTATGATGCCTAATATTCCATATTAAACTTTATTTTTTAGCGTGCCCAAAATGTGATTTAAAATTGTATTATTTTAGTATGATGATTTTGAATTGAATTTTGTTACGGTGCTCAGTATTTGACTTTGAATTGCAATAAATTGTATGTTCTTAGCATTCTCAATATTTGAATTTAAGTTGTACTTTCTTCGGATTCTTAATATCTGATTTTCAATTCTAATTTTTCATCATGCCCAACAATTTGATTTTCAATTGTAATTTCTTAGTATGCCCAACACTTGACTATGAATTGGGATGCTCATTTATTGATTTTAAATTATACTTTCTTAAGATGGAAACTTTTGATTTTAAATTGCCTTTTCTAAGAATGCTCAATATTGAATTTTATACTGTTAGTATTCCAGGTATTTGATTTTGAACTGCATTATCTTGACATACTCAAGATTTGATTTTAAATTGAATTTCTAAGTATGTCCAAGATTTGATCCTAAATTGAATTTCTTAGCATGCCCAAGATTTAATATTAAATTGTACATTCTTAGGATGCCGTTATTTGATTTTAACTTGTACTTCGTTTGGATGCCCAAGACTTGATTTTAAATTGTATTTTCTTAGGATGTCCAATATTTGATTTTGAATCAAATTTTACTGATGCTTGGACACAAACTGGCGATGTCTTTAAACGACCACTCTATACACACGAGTACTCGTTTTATGGTACATTGGGTGTGGTTGGTAAGCGTTATATGGGATCACATTCGAGATCTTATTATTGGTCTTTTCTATCAGAAGAAGGAGCTGGTAATCTAATGGGAACAGTTACTTCACCACCTTTTCAAATCCGATCACAGTTACTCTATTTCTACATGGGTGGAGGAAAGGAACCCAAAGTATATGCGTCGTTACTTTTTAAAGGATCGAGTGTTCGGAAAAAGAGTGGAATGGATATTCTCTTTGAGAAGGCTGTTAGTCTATATTGGTGGAATGTAAAGGAATACTTAAATCACTGCACACAATTGAAATTGGTTGATCAAACAAATGGGACGTGGTCAGTATTGCTTTTTGATGAGCTAAGGAGTGGGGCACCTTGTAAAGAAAGTAAGTTTCATTACAATCAATCCAAATTGGTATACTAATTGGCTAGTTTGTTATTTAAAGTGTCACACGTGTCCCTCTTATAAATCCGTAGATAAAAACTATTTCCTTTTATTTATCTAAAGCAATTTTGCGCTCATCGTTAAAATTTGTTATTCTAGGATATAATGATTCAGACAAAAGATGAAATTTATCGTCAACTGCATTTTAAAGAGACATTCCAAATTTCTGTTTTTTTTCAGTGAAGGATATTAGTTGAGGATGTAGCCCATAAAAACTTGGTAGTGGTGGGAGCTGTGAGATGTGTTGTGTAGACCCGCTGCTCTAGCCATGGGGATATATTTATTTGCATACATTTTAATCTACTTTTTGCAATTTTATCGACATTTTTATTATTACCTTGTTCCAGTGTGCTGGTGACCCTGTCGGAGTTGCCATAATAGGACATAGTAACTAACAACAGTCAACCTCTAAGGACGTCTATTATTGTAGTTCTAGAAGTTTGCGAATATCATCAATATTTATGGAGATCCATTTGCATAATTACTAGCTCATTAGTTATGGACGTCATGGAAAACGTATTGGCAGTTATATGTTAGAGCCTACATTACATCACCTCCTTCTTTAACATTTATCAGCAAAGATATTGTTACTGTATATATTGATATCGTAAGTGTGACCAAAAGTAATAAGTAATAACCGGTAATAAGTTGCTTCAGCCAAAAAGAGTTATGAAAATCCAAAATGCATTTAGTGCAGTTTGGACCCTCAGAATTTGGGCACTCTAAGGGATTCAAAGCAGAGCTAAGGTCACAATCTGTGTTACCTAATACGATGATCTCTTTTTCCTCAGAGTCCAGATAGCTGAAAACGTCTTCTAACTTATCGAAGGCATCCACTAGATCAGATGGAGGTCGGTACCAAGAGACCACTAGAAAAGGCTTACACTGGACAGGCTTAACCTCTATGTTATCTAAGTTCAAGGTTAGAAACAGGAATGTCATCCCGTACATCTACTTGGAAAGTGTCTTTTATTTAGAAAACTATGCCACCTCCTCTATGGTTACGGTCGAGTGTCTCAAACCTGTAACCTTCAATCTTTAGAAGCTCACTCGAGTAATCAGAATCTTAGTTTCAATCAGCACTAAAATATGGATTTTTTGCTCGTGAAGAAGAAGCCTTGTTTCAACAATCTTTAGAAGCTCACTCGAGTAATCATAATCTTAGTTTCATTCAGCACTAAAATATGGATTTTTTTCTCGTGAAGAAGAATCCTTGTTTCATCGATGTGAGCAGGGAGACTGTTCACATTGAGGGAGGCTATAACCATGCCTTTACTAAATCCTAGCTTTGTGCCAACAAGGCAGAAGGTCTAATCATCTGTCGGGTGTAAGGCAGTTGATTCCCCTGCCGGTAAAGATGTGAATGGTGATTAACAGTTACGCCTACCCCTTCTTATACTATTGTATTATCAATAAGTCAAAAATCCATAATGGTATTTAATAGACTGTCAGCAAAAGTCTTACTACCTTACTTGTTTAATTGCAACTTGCTTCTGTTCAGATGTTTTGCTGGAACGATGGTCGAATGGTCTAAATAGGTAAATTTGTTTCTGGGTAAAGGTCTCTTAAGACGTACTTCACCTTAGCTCGTTTTTGGTTCGTGCTTGTCGTACCTTGGTATTAATCCTGATACTTTGGTTTTAATATTGTTCTCGGATCTTTTCTGCAAGTTCAATAATACCTTGGGCAACGTTTACTTCAGATCTGTTGACATCATGAAGGTCGCTTGTTTAGACGTGTAAAATCATGCAGCCTACCTCCTTTTCTATCGATGGCTGTACATATGAGAGCATATCTTTCGTGGTCGAGCCACTGAAAGACTTCACGATAACCTTTTTGCCAAAGGGGCAATCGTTGTTAAGATTTCAGCTATTCAAATGCTTCAGCATTGGGTCTTTCAGTATGTGTGTGGATCAAGTCTTGTTATTTCCGTTGGATTTTCTGCTTACATTTATTGCATTTGATGTTGTGCCTGGCGCAATAATCGCATTGTTACAATTGTTGGTTACCTCTTCAGCATTACTTGACGAAACTCCGGTACTGTCTAAGTGGTCTGCTAGAGAATAGATTTCGATTTGGTCAGGGAGAGCATGTTGTATTAGAAGATAGTCTGTGTATTTTATCAAACATTGGAAATTCTAGATTTTTATCCTCTTTTGGGTTTTTATGACTATGTGTTCATTTTTTGGGCTACCAACCTTGGTGGAGAGAACATGAATCCTTCTGACTCTGTTTACCAGTAGTTTAATTTTCAAGTAATCACAACGCCGAAAATAGGCAGAAAGAGTTCGTTTTTTCACTTGGACTCTTTCAATAATGTTTTGTTTCTTTATTTTCTCTTTCTTTGTTT